>JANAVB010016197.1:22384666-22552111 GCA_029216955.1 Iris pallida | reverse complement strand
CCCCCGACCCCCCCCCCCCCCCGCCGCCGGCGATCCCCCAGCCCCCCCGACCCCCCTCCCATCGCCGGCGATCCCCCTGCCCCCCCCGACCCCCCCCCCCCCCCCCCCCCCCCCGCCGCGGCGATCCCCCAGCCGCCCCGACCTCCTCCTTCGCCGGCCCCGACCCCGCCGCTCCCTCGTCGGCCCCGACCCCCGACTCCCTCGCCGGCGAGCGACCCCCCACCCCCGCCCCCCTCCCCCCGCCCGACCCCCCCCCCCCCCCTCCGCCTCCGTCGCCGCCGGCGAACACAGCCGAGAAGGAGGGGGGGGGGGGGAGGGAGGGGTAAAATTGTCACTTGGGGCAAAATGAGCATATTTCAAACTTTTGGGAATTTTAAGAGCATGGGGTCTTTTAGTGCAAAAGTAACATATTTAACGAGGGGTTTTTTGCACTTTACCCAATAACATATTGTATCGGAATTTTTTTTCGAAATAGTATTGCCATTTGCCAAGATATATTCATGCAAAATTTAAGGTTAATTGGCATGTATCAGGCCCCAGTCCAAAAGAGTTCACTTTGGCTTATTGTATCATGCAAAAAAAAATATTTGATACTTTGTTTTCGATATATTTTTGAAGAAGGGGCATCATTTTGTATTTAGTCCGGGCATCAAAATGTTCCGGGCCGGCCCTGTGTACACCAATCCCAATCCAGTCAATTACTCCATCCCACTAGAACCTACTAAGTTTCTCGAGCCTCTCAATGACACTTCTGTAGGAACTGCTCGAGCCTCAGTATGCCACTCGTGGTCCACTCAGTCGATGCCCTTTTAGCCAGGTCGATGCCCCTCGAGACCTAGTCGTGCTGCTTCATCCAAATTGACGAGGCATCTTCCTCGCTGCACCGTGCTCCTTTGACTAAATAGGCAGGACGTCTCTCCCTTCTTCACGATAAAGAAGGTAAACTTGTTCATTGATTTAGAAAGATACAAGGAAAGCCTTCGAATGGGAGTTTTATAATAAGATCTACTACGATCGTTGATTCTAGGAAAGTGTGTCAATGTAAGTATGGTTAGCGTGTGGTAAGTTTGTTCCATTGACCACCCGATACCAAAATGTGGGTATTCTGCTTCTATGTAGTCTTATGACGTAGAACTTGACGTAGCGCATGATGCAGCATATGGTGTAGCATGTGTCGTAGTCTATGCATAAAAGCCTTGGAGGGATGTGGGACCGATTCTCCTACAGGAAGGCCCTCCAACATGTTGGGGTAGCCTGAGACCGACCTGTGGATGAGCATCACTTAGGTGCTTGGGAATGACTGTGGACGCTTGGGACCGACGTTCTCCAAATAAGCCCTAGGGGGCTAAGAAGATGTAGGGATAGGGTCATTTCTGATTAGTTCTCACCGATGTCAAAGAGGAAGGGCAGGGACGCTCTTAAAGCGTGGGAGAGAAGATATTTAGCTAAGAAGCCATGGGAGGATCCAAATTGCTCTGGATCGATCCACTCCGAAGAAGCCCAAGGGAAAAGTGTCGAGGAGCTCGTGGAGCTAAATGTGAAGCCGAAAGGCTAAGAATGAGAATCCCCTTGGGATCTTCTCTACTCAAAGGGGAAGACCCTTGATTTAGCCATTTGATGGGTTATTTATAGGACAACCAAGGGCATAAATGTCCCTAAATTCTACTAACGGGGATAAGCAGCCCATATGACGAGGCTACAAACCTACGATGAGGCTAGCCCACTGATAGGCGAGACTAGGCCACTGAGTGACGAGGTTAGCCTGCTAGCTACCCAAGCTACTAATTAACAAGATGTGACAAAACATAACAGGTTGTCATGCCAGCATATAAGGCTAAATTCTAGGAGCACAATTCCATAAAATTAACTCGTGATAAGTCTGTTTGGCGATGCTAGGGTCTTGTGAAGCTAGATTGCAAGGCTATTGAAAGGCTAGTTGTACAGTGATATGCTGGAGTCCAGTCTGAATTTGGTAGTAACATATTTGTGTAGCCTAAATCTGATTATATATTTAATTTTATTTGATTTGGACATCCATAATTGGTGCTGGACTATTTTAGGTATCATAAGATTCTTATTTTAGGGTTTCCTATTTAGGAAATCCTATTATGATCTAAAATAGCTGTTGGTGGGCTATTTTAGGTGTAATAGGATTCTTAATTTAGGGTTTCATATTAGAAAATTTTATTATAACCTAAGTGGTTCGGAGGTTGAACCTATTAGGGAAAATGATTCAATATTGGTTCTTGTCAATCTTGTAATTTATCATGAGTTTTATAGATTGAGATTTGTCCAGGTGACGTAGTCATCGACCATATACATTGTCCTTATCTGTGCTTGGCGTTCGTTAGATAGGGCTTGATTATCTCATGTGGGTTGGCCTAAGTTTTCATGCGGTCACGTTTCAGTCACGGTATCAGAGCGTATTTTCGGATGTCTCTGATTCCCAGCATGATGGGCTTAGTCTACAAAGTTGTAAAGCTAATAGGGTCCTAGTTAGACTCCGAGACTATAAGCCTAAGACATGATATTGACATGCTAGCATGCTAGGTTGCAAGATTGAGACCTCGCTCGTGAATACGATGGGGTTAGCGTCTCCAGATGCTAGATAGCCTATCTTGCTAATCTGGAAGCTAACCAATTTGGCAATGGAAGCTCGCCAGTACGACAGAGCTAGTTAGTTTGGTTATTTGGCTTGTCTTTATGGCAGAGCAAGCCAATTTTGTTCTTTAGCTCGCTTTACAGTAACCTACTAGGTGTAGCTAACTTTGTACGTGGCATTTTTAGCCTATTTTAAGCATGCTTGACCCATGTTGAGTTTAGGTGGGTCCATTGGGATCTAGATGACCATCTAACCCTTGAGAACTTGTAGAAATTTGGCGGTGTATGAACCGACTGACGAGTTGTTTGGGAACATTTTTTAGGTACCAATTCGGTAGTCTAGATCCACTCGTCGATGAAGTTGAAGTTGGAATCTAGTAATTTCCCCCTTGTGGGCAACATTCTAGCCTTTCCTGCCTATTGTTCTCCTCTTCTTTTTCTAGTTAAATTTTTTGTTCTTTCTATTAAAAATATTCTTTATTGATTTTTTTCTACATTTATTGTTTGTGGTAATATGGGTCATTGTGTGGCAAGTTAGTTGTAGGATTGATGTTATAGAGTTGTGGGCTTGTGCACTCGAGATTGTTCCTTATGTGACATGCGGAGTGTGTACTTGTGTCCTTAGGGATTGGTGTATCATTGGTTATTTTGGCCATGTTTTTTCTGCTTTAACTGAAGGTATATCATGCATTACTATAAGTTCTTTTTGGATTATTGATTCTGGTGCTCTAATTATGTAACCTCTCAACCAGTCTTGTGGACAAATGGTAGTTTTCCTAAGGTTATTAAGGTGCTTAATAGAAAGATCATCCTGATTTGTGGATCTGTAGTTCCTCTCACCCTTTTCAGACACTATGTTTAATGTTCATGGATCACATGACTTGTTATATTTATTTTGTGATTGTTCTGAGATATAGGGTATTTTTTTTATTCATTTGTGTCTTAGACTCGCACACAATTTTCGACCACCATTAAAGTCACCATGACTGATAATGCTTCCGAGTATACGAGTAGCAATTTTTAGGATACATGTGCTTTATATGATATCATTCATCAGATTTCATGCTCCTATACTCCACAATAACATAATGTATCAGAACATAAAGGTCATCTTCTCGAGATTGTATGTTAACTACTATTTAAGGTGAATGTTCCCAAAATTTATTAGAAATTTGTTGTTACCATTGTTTGTTACCTCATACTGTATGCCCTCCACCATTCTCAACTACAAATCTCCTTACTTCATTTTCTTTTCTTTCTTACAACCATTTTTGATAATTCATCGGGTTTTTGGGTGTACTTGCTTTGTTCACCATCTTGATCCATCGTTCGCTCCCTGTGCAACCAATTCTCTTTATTGGCTATTTTTGTACTTACATAGAACGTTTGTTATTCTTCATATATTACTGGGGTTGATATCACTTTTCTTGAGGATTTCTTTCCTCCACCTACTATCCTACTACCGATAGCCCATCTCCACCACCATTACCAGATACTTCCTTTACTACACCACCACCATCACCACCAACTGCCCATGATCGTAAATAGAAGTTCTACCAGGATCTCCAGGAATACTTGTCTCTACTAATGATGTTCGTTCTATGAATGATCTTTCTATTATAATTCGTAAAAAAACAACACACACGTACTATACATCATATTTCTAGCTTTGTTTCTTACCATCTTTGACTTATTATTGTAGAAGCTTGCTTGTTCTCTTTCTTCTATATTCACACCTTTTATACAGAAGGAACTCCAACATATGGGGTGGCAAACCACCATGGATGAAGAAATAAAGCCCTTTGGTCTAATGATACTTGAAATTTGGTAGCCTTCCTACCTACTTACTTAAGTGATAGTTGTCGATAGGTATTTATTGTTAAGCATAATCTAGATAGTTATGTTGAGCATTTGAAAGCGTGACTTGTTGCTTAAAGAATTGACTATGAGAAGACCTTTTCTCATGTTGCTAAGCTGAATATCTTGTGTTGACTTCTGTTGCAGTACACCAAGAGTGTCTCTTACATCAAGTGGATATCAAAATAGTTTTCTTTATAATAATTTGGCTGAGATTGTGTAAGTATAATAGTCTCCTGGCTATGAGCCTGTGGGGGAGTCCTTTGTGTGTCATTTACATAAGTCTTTATGGTCTCAAGTAGTCTTCTCGTGCTTAATTTGACAATTTCAGTCAGGTGGTTCAAATGATTAACTTTACTCGGAGCATTGAAGACCTCTATTTATTTATCCATCACCGACAAAAGGGGATGATGATTCTCTTGATTTATGTTGTTGATATTCTTATTGTTGATGATGATATTGCCGTGATGATTAATAAACAATTTTTATCTCATTTCATGCCAAAGATTTGGATCTACTTTTTCATTTTTTGGGAATCGAGATTGCTAGATGTGATGGTTCTCTTATCTTACCTCAGTAGAAGTAGTGTATGGATCTTCTATATGATGCTGATTATTTGCACTATAAGCAAGCAAATACTTCTATGCATGCAAATTTGAAGCTATCCTCTCTTGGTTCTATTCCGACTTGATGCTATCGAATCATGTTCTTTGGCGTCTTGTTGTGAAGTTGATTTATTTGACTGTCACTCGTCCAAGCATTTTCTATATTGTGAGTACTGTGAGCGAGTATATGCTTTCTCTTCGAGTATCTTATCTTCATGTTATTTAATATATTTTGCTACCTGAAGAAATCTCATGCCTAGGGACCTATCTATCAACCTTACTCTTAACTCTCCTGATCGCTTTTGTTAATACTAATTATGCGGGTTTAGTGGATGATCGTCGTTCTACAAGTGACTTTACTTATTTTGGCGGCAACCTTGTGACTTAGCGGAGCAAGAAACAAAATTTGTTCCTTTTTCTTCTATCACAGTTGAGTACCATTAGATGGCACATGCAGTTTTCAAGCTAACATGTTGAATAGTTTGCTTACATATCATGGTATTGCTCATTCCTCTCCTGTGGTTCTCTATTGTGATAACTATGCAATTATTCATATTGTTGAAAATCCAGTATTACATGAGCATACGAAACATTTTAAGGTTGATAACACGGAAGACGGTGAAGCTTCCTGAGGTTCAACTCCAACGTGTTCCTGTTATGTCACAGATCGTCGACATCTTCACCAAGGCCTTGGGTCGTCCACTTTAACTTCTTGTCCAAGCTTGGAGCTCTCAACTTCTACACTCCAGCTTGCCAAGGAGTGTAGAAGTTGGTTCTTTTTTCCACCATTTTACTGAATTGTCTATTAAGTTAAGCCAACTACTCAACAACAATACGTAGGCTAACCATAACTCACAGCCTTTATCAGTGCTTTTGATAGGATTATCAAATAATCCAATTTTGCATAAATCTCAAGATTGTCAACCTTGTCTACATTATTCTAGAAGAGGCTTCTAGAAAAATCTTCTTGGTGCTGAAATCTTAAGACAAATTTCTTAATTATTGTGTTGACATGGTACAGATTATATCCATGCTGCACATTGTAAAAGTTGACCTTTTGTTCTTTAGTTGCTGCACAGTAGTCATCAAGAATACCTGAAACTTAAAGCGCGTGTGGAAGCTTTACAACGATCACAAAGGTGAACAGATCCAATAATACATCCATTGAAGCATGTTAGTACTATAATTTCGTAGGGTTAAAGACTGACTCTATGAATTACTATTATGTTTCCAATCTAGGAATCTTCTCGGTGAGGATCTTGGGCCTCTAAGCAGCAAGGAGCTGGAGCAACTTGAAAGGCAACTAGATGCATCTTTAAAGCAAATAAGATCAACAAGGGTATTGACACTTCTAATCACAGTTTCATGATAATTATATAAATGAACTTCTTTCTCTATTTTTCTTTCTGATGTATATAAGATGTAAATATAATGACTTCAGCTTGGAATAGAGTTTTTGCTGCACATGCTTTTTAAGAGAATATTTAGCAATCAAATTGTCAACTTTGTGACATGATATCTCCATGAATGCTATTGCTTAAAAGATCCTGTTACTATTTGCAGACACAAATATGCTCGACCAGCTTGCTGATCTTCAACGAAAGGTATGAAAAATATGAATAGTTATGTTTATGTATGGATCGATTCCAGTTTTAACCGAAGCTGTATATTTTTCCAATCTTGTCAGGAACAAATGCTCTGTGAAGCTAACAGAAGTCTTAGGAAGAGGGTATGTAGCTTTATAGTTCTTTACTGCATTTGATTATAGATGTTTGAGAAAAGTCATAGGTAAATAACTTTAGAAAAGAAAAATAAAACAAATCATAGGTTAGTTAACCTATTTTCTTCTTACCAAAATAAGAAGAAGAGAAAAGAAAAAAAACCGATACTGAGATAAACTCAATGAGGATTGTAGACAAGGGATGGTGATTTGGCCAGTTACAAATACCAACTATCTTAGGTAAAAGTTGGAAGCCTTTTTTTTTTCCTAATGACCGATATTTCGGCTAATGTTTGCATTAAATTTCAAAATATTAATAGCTGACATCTAAGCTTTACAGATTCTTCATCACATTTCACTAAAGTTCCATTTGAGGACTCTAAACTAACCTAATAAGCTTCCTTGCTCTAATGATTGCTGGATCGGTCTCCACTTGAAACTAAAAGAATTATACCCTTTTAGACCGAGTCCTCAAATTTAACCTTAATGAAACGTTGACAAATAATTTAGAAAATTTTAAACGTCAATGGTTGTTTTGAAACTTAGTGTAAACATTGGTGACAAAAGGGTCATTAACTTGTATAATAGCTAATTGTTGATCTTTTATGGTATATTTTCTAATTCTCGAATGGAAATGTCGAGTGTAAATTAATCAAATAGAAGTATATTTTTATGTTTTATTACAATTTTCTTCTACATTGAAAAAATCAAAATGTTGATTGGCCCTTTCAGTTGGAAGAAAGCACCCAGGCTAGTCATCAACAGGTCTGGGAGTCCAATGCTGATGCAATAGGATACAACCGGCAAGCAAATCAACAAGGAGAAGAATTCTATCACCCTCTGGATTGTCAACCCACTCTGCAGATTGGGTATGTTTCTGAAAAAAGTAAACCATTCCCTATATTATTTGCTAAATGACATAACATATCTACCAAAAGTACTTATCCTTCTATCCAAATCTATGTATATATATTATAATTAATTAGTATTGACATTCAAGTAGTTGAATACTAATAAACAATTAGGGAAACAATATCACTATGATTCGAAGTTTACTTTCCAAGTTCTTCTATGTAATTAATCTAATCCCTTGTGGTTGAAAAAATAATCTTATAATTTAAACATGATATCTTATTTTTATTTAACATATATTTTAAATATGATGTCTTATTTTTTTGTATCTTGTACTAAGTTACCTAGTTTTCTTCAACTACATCCAATAAGCTCTACCCAGCCCATAATCAAAATTGAAGTGCATGTAAAGCTAAACATCATGTGTCGAGAACAAGGTGCTGATATAGTGCAAATTAGACCACCAGAATTCCAGACCAATCAGAGTCCAGATTACAATACCTTAAAAGTTCCAGTCTGGTGATGTTATTGATAAAGTGTAGGTATCTGTGCCAGGGAGCAATACCGAAATTCTGGTTGAGACAAGAATTCTGTCGTTCATTCTTGATATTTTTGATCAGATGAAACCCTAATTTATTGGTCTCTTTCCCTCTCTTTTTCCTTCTCCAAAGTTCTTGTATTTTCTCCATGAATCTGATAACAACACCATGTTTAGCACCAAATTCTGTTTTTGTAGGCCCAATTTTGGAAATATAAAGCATCTTGAGAATGATTGTTAAAACATCAAGACAGTATACTTCAGTTCCTTATAACCTTAAGTAATAGGAAGAGTTCTTCCAAGATATTCTCATAAAAGTACTTGAATATTCTTAAGTTTTACTTTGTCTTTCAGTATTTTATTTCTCAATGTTAAAAACTAATTATCTAACCCACCATAAATGAATAAATGTTATTGCTCAAAAAAAAAAAAAAAGGTTTAATGTGCATTAAATGGAATCATGCCTCTAAATCCTGGTGAATGTTTCATGCTTTGTAGTAAATTAGTAATGTGTGATATCACCTCTAAAATCCTCAGGTTCCAACCTGATCAAATGCCCGGCCCGAGTGTGACTACGTACGTCCAAGGTTGGCTTCCATGAGGGCGGCCGGTTATCTGCCCTGAGGAAAACAGATCTAGAAGAAAAGAAGGTAATATGCTTGCAGTAGAGACATTCATAATGCAAGTGTTTGCCACCGTGTGTGTTAAAATTGGTTTATTGTTATAATTGTTGGAACAGAGGACCTAACTAATTCATGTGTAAGCCACATAAGTATCTTGTATTATTGCTCAATGTTTTACTGTAGGCGCAGAAACGCTGATAAATGTATGTACTTGTTGTACCTATTTTTTTTTTTTTTCCTTTCTGCATGGTACTGTACTTAGGCTCTAGCCCTAAAACTATTAGTACCGAATGTAGTGTCGTAGCACTGCTCATCTCAGCTTCAATCTCAGATAGGTACCTAATACCTTGCTTGATAGCGTTGAGAAGCTGATCACCAGCAATTTGTTCAAAAAACCACTTGATTCGACCGGTTGTGAAGTGTTTATAAAATTTTGCTTGGTAATTTTTATTTTTTATCATTTATATTCTTACAAAAAAAATAACTACAACTACTATTATCCTATTATATTTCTTCTTTTTTTAATCTTTGTTTCTCTTTAGATGCCATCTGACGGCTATTTCCTGTAAAGAGTTTTTAAATTTTTACGGTCCATTTAATGTGGTATTGAATGATTGCCATAAAATTTCGATGTTCATTTGATGTGATAGTGAATGCTTTGCTCAACATTTATGATTTATTACTTGTCAAACCATTTTATGCTTGTAAGTTATATATCAACTATTATTTTGGAGGATAATGATATAATTTTCTTTCAAAGGACTTCTGTTTGGGGTTTCAACATAATACAAAAACTTCAAAAAATGTTCATGTCAAGGAATGAACGTTTTTCATCATGCAGACAAACAAAGTGGGTATTAACTAAACGGCTGTGCAACTAGCACATAAGTTGCATACCCAATAATGCGTAAATATTAAATGTCAGGTTTGTACCCAATGAACAATTGTAATACCGAATATGGTTGGGTAGCAACGGGCCTCAGACGAACCAACATGCATGCATGTAATATTGCATAGTCCCACGTAGAAACATGAGTTGGCGCTAAAAAAGAAGACCAAGTGTCACTCTTGCAAAGCCCTATCTAAAGCCACTCTTAGGTGCAAACGAGTGCTACTCTTAAAAGAGTGCAAATGGCCTTCCATGAGGCATTTACGCACAATGTGTTTTTACGCGTAAAGAGGAAAATGTGCTTATACGCATAAACAACAACTTCCTTGGACTACTGATACATTATTGCTCATACAACAATATCCAAATCCAACTTATCCTCTTTCTAAACATCCTGCCTCACAAACTGCTCAAACCATACGATGCGCTCTCCAAGGCCGTTGCAACACTACAAAACACCCGCAACAGAAATCATAACATATATAGTCTTATTGTATGAAACACTCTACAGAACATCGAGAGGGTCAAAGATTTAAATCACGGAGTCAACTCAGAGTTGAAGAAAATCAATTGAGGCCCAAGAAAGTAAAGTCGTATTCTGATACCACTATGTCACGTTCCGAACCCGCATGACTGAAAGTTGTCACTGGGCATGCGGTATTACCAACTTAAATTTTTTGCTTGTACAAGGAAGAATGAAACACACACTACTACAAAAATGGTTAACAATGACGGCCAAAAATGGTCATTGATGACATTTGTTTGGCTGTCATCTACGTTACCGTTATCTTTACCACAAGAAAACAATGACAACTCGACACATGTCATATTTATCAATGAAAAATGACTTATGTGTGTCATCTTTATTTATAAAGGATGACTTATATATGTCATCTTTATTTACGAAAGATGACTTCTATTAGGAGACAACAATGACAGATTACACACGTCATCTTTTTATGTAAAGATGACTTTTAGACGTCATCTTTTTTATATGAAATATGACTTTTAGATGTCATCTTTTTATATAAAAGATGACTTTTAGACGCCATCTTCTTTTATTAATGATGACTTACATGTGTCATCGTTATTTATAAAATGTGACATTTATCGTGAAAAAATAATGATGGGTCAACGGATGTCATTATTATTTACAAATGATGACTTATATATGTCATTTTATTTACAAAAGATGACTTATATGCGTCATCTATATTTACAAAATATGACTTTTATCGAGGGTATAATAATGACAGCTCAAAATACGTTATCTTTGTTTATAAAATATGACTTTTATGTGTCATCATTATTTACAACGATGACTTACATGTGTCATTATTATTTATAAAAGATGACTTTTAACATTGAAAAACACAGCTCAACACACATCATTGAGTATACAACAATGACGGCTCAAAATAATGAAATGTACATACAATATCCCATTGAAGAAAACTAATATGTAACACCAACAAAAAAGTATTTCATTTCATAATTATTCAAAGTCATGACATTGAACTAAACAATATTCATTTATTCTCACATATTTCAAAACATAAATTAATAATACTCCCAAATTTTTTTAATATATATTGTCTTCATTAACAATATCCATTATAAACTTCGTCAGCTCCCCTCTCATTTCATCAATTTCTTTGATGGAGTAATCCTTTCTCCCAGCAAACTACAAAAAAATAAACATAAAATAGTAAATATAAGGTCATACATCCAGCGTTACTTTATCTTAACATCTAACTTACCACTTTGTCTAAAATGTTTGCATTCTAGAATTACATAGTTGCATAAGGTCATACATCCAGCGTTAATGTTAACACATTACCATAGGACATAAATGTACGATGAAACAAATGCATACATGCACCTAACCATACATTTAAATATAAGAAATTCATCCAATTGTTCATGCAAATATTCATAGCCAATAATATATGGACCTTAGTGATTGGATCAAACAGTAAGCTTAAGACACCATGCATTAGACATCTGCATGAACAAAATAGCAACAAGAAAAAGTAATAACTGCTCATCTCTTCAAGCAAAAACAAAAACGCTTCACAAATAGTAATTTTGCATGCAAGGGGAATCACCACATAATAAGTACCATTCAGGAATTGAGTGGAAGCTCCAGATTAAAAAGCATGGTTGTCAGTGGCTTCAGGTTTGGAATGTTTGTGATTTAATCATCCAGCATTGGAAAAATCTGCAATCCAACATTGTGAATATCTTGCAATTAAGTGGCAAGTAGTGACAACTAAAGAAATGTAAGACAAGTCATTGTGATGACAACTAAAGAAATGTAAGACAAGAAAATAAATGTTATCAACTATAATTGACATTTTACATGAGGACTCGTACCAGAATACAACCCTCCATTTCCATCAGGAGCTTTTGCCACCAGGATTTAGAAAAAAAAGTTCAACTACTTTATTGAGTGGAAAGACAAGAAACTGGCCTGTAGAAATAATGAAGTCCATGGCGTGAAATATTAGTGCATATAGAAATTTAAAAGAAACAGAAATGAAACTTAAGCTCTGCATATGGCTCAGACATTAGTATGCAAACTTCACAAGTTAGAACTATAATTTCCCAATCTCCTGTGACTTCCCAATCTATTTGCCTACATTATAAGCCACTAATTACTAGAAAACAAAGCCCTGCATATGGCTCAGACATTAGTATGCCACCAAATAATATATCCCACCCTAGACATTCAACATGTGATCACTTACATCGTGCAACTATACACTTTGAGCTGATTTTCTGACCACTTCACCTACTAGATATCCTCCAATTGTGTGATTCTCCACTCCGTGCTGGAAAACGTAGAATCAATATGGTACCCGGTAAAAACCAAATGACACTAACCAAACTAAAGAAATCAGACTAATTATTTGTACAAGAATCTCATGGAAAAATATCATCCTACCACTATCTGAACCGAACAATCGAAAAGATAATTACTTGAAATTTCTGAAGTACATAATCCTACCATTATTTGAACTAAAGACTACCCAAACTACAAATTTATTTAGGCATATAAAATACTAGATAATAGCTCCAAACAGTATAAACATGAGTAGGAAGATGTTAAGCATTATTGCACTGGTATGAGGACAGCAAACGGTAGCAACAATCAACTCTGAAATGAGGACATCAATGGTCACATAATCAACTCTGAAACGAATATCACTTGCAATACTTGTTAACAGTGCTAAAAAGGCAAATATTTGGGATAAGGCTGATGGTTATGGTCATGTGTTAATGTCTTGTTATATAAAACACATCACAAGGTTCTATTACTCAAACTTGTCAGTGCTAATTTACCATGTTCTGGTCTTAACAACAATAGCAGCAAGATTTAGCTCAACCTTATTGTGGAGGTTTTATGCCACATTGTTTTGTTAAGGCATGAGCGGTTCTTGTTCATTAAGAATGTATATAAAGCTCCTGAATTCCATCACAGATAGAAGTCCAATTAAAAAAAGTTGGTAAAATAAGAAAAGATGAAAAGAGTAACTGGATAACATGGATGTAACACAGACAACTGGAAAGAAACAAAATTTCCAAGGAATACACTATTATATTCCTCTAAAATTCTCCAAAATTGTACAAAGAAGTAAAAGTCCCTGAAGCATAGGCTCAATATTAAATTTCTCAAATTATTCACCACCCATGCATTGTCCCATCATTCATACAACAACAACAATAGCAGCAACAAAGGCATGTTATTCTCCTTGTCAATGATTCCTTTCTCAGGCTTACAGTTTCTTGTCATAACATACTTTTATATTACAATGCATCTGTTCGTGGTCTCCATTATATTGCAAACTTAACTAAAATTTGCAAAAAGGTTCAGTTTTCTACTCCACATCTTAATTGGTACAGATGGCCAAACAAAGGGATGTGTTTTGTGAGCTATGATACCCAATGGGTGTTCAAACAAATAAGAGTGTTCAAACAAATAAGCAAATATTAGTTTTTTTTTTGAAATTCCATTTGTATATCATCATCTATTTATCAGTGCACGCCCAATTTTGTCATTTTCATTCATTTCAGCACGTACAAAGCAACTTTCTATCAATCAAGGTTACTGATTACATGTTTGGATCAGTAATTACTTATGCCAACAACTTACAAAAACATATAATAACAAAACCTTTTGATAGGTTTCTACAATACCAAAACCCACCCTCCATCTTACAAACATGACCATGAGATCAGGGTACTTGCACACATCAAAATACAAAGGACTCAAAATTCACAACTAAAATAAAAAAAATAAAAATAAAACATGATATAAATATTAACCCCAACACTATAAAATTTTGGTGTAGTGGCAGAGACTTTAAAATTGTATCAGAGCAACACGGGTTTGAATCCTCCAGCATGCATTAATTTTAAGGAGATTTTTTTAAGATACCGTTGTGTGGGATAAACTTTGTCAGCAAGTAGATCAAACGCCTCTTGAGTTATCCAACATAGTAGAACTGCCAAAAAATTTTTTAACACAATAAAGAAAATTGTAAAGCAATGTAAATAACATGTCAAAATAAGGGAACATGCCAACTATATCAAAGAAAAACTACTGAGAACTTCAACAGATATTTAATTGTGAACTGCAAATTGTTGAAAAAATGAGAGGATGAAAGGAGATGAGACTACTGAAGAAAAATTACTGAGAACTTCAATAGATATTTAATTGTGAACTTTAATAGATATAGTAGGTCGAGTAAGTAGAATTGAAGCCCTGCATGATAGATATATAACAAGACTCGCCAGAATAGCTCGACCGGGAGAAGATCGAGTATATATGAAATAAAATAAAATAAGGATAAAGATTTGAAGAACAAACCTGGAGAAGATCGAACCTGGAGAGAGCCTTCTCCTTCTTCTGGTCGATCCCTAATCTAGGGCTTAGGAAAGGGATTGCGAAGATCGAAACCTGGATATGGGAATTTTCTTTGTGCCGGAAAGCAAAAAATTTCTTCTGTCGGTTCTCCCTCCCCTTCTGGCCTTCTCCCCGTTCTGGTCGTTCCCCCTTCTTTTTTCTAGGGCTTAATATGGGAAATTTTTTTGTGCAGGAAAGCAAAATTTTTTTTAGAGCATAATTTGGCCGGGAAAGCAAATTGTGCGTGGCAATTTCCCCTAATTTGAAGGGAAATAAAAACTTATTAGGGGGAGGGGAGAATTTCTTAAGTCATAGGAAGGAAAAAATTACAACATACATGAAAAATATGTTGTAAATGAGTATTCATTTACAGCACACAAAAATACATGTTGTAAATAAGTCTTCAACGCGCACAAAATGTATGCCATAAATGAGTCTTCAATTACAACATGCAAAAATGTATGTCGTAAATAATTCGTCAATTACGACGTGCATGTCAAACACGCCGTAAAAAAGACAAATAACAACTCTTTTATGGCACACATATATGCACGCTGTAAAAGAGTGTCATTTACAACGCACAACAACTGCGTCCCGTAAATTGCGCGCTGTAAATGCTACATTTTCTTGTAGTGGTAACTTGACGGTTATAACTAAACCGTCAATAAACCAAATGGTTTTTCTTAACGTTTCAGCTAAAACCTTTAAGTATTATGGTCAAATTTTCTTAAATAACACAAAAAGGATGTTTTCTTGACGTATGTCTAAAACCATCAAGATAATGGCTTTTCTTAACGGTTTAGCACGACCGTCAAGAAACGTCAATTTTCTTCTAGTGCATGTAGAAATTATTTTTCAAACGATACTATTCGATGTACATACGACATTTGTGCATGACCTTCATTATATGCAAATTGGACTAAGCCAACTAAAAATACATAATTTTTTAGTTAAAATAGACTAAATTATATTTAAATATGTCAATTATTTAATCTTGGCTCTTTAATATATAGCAATATTTTTATTAATAAAATGATAACCTTAATATTTTATTTTCTCTTAAACTCACATTTTTTGTTCGATAAACATAAGTTTAAAAAGATCAAAATATCCTAACCCAAATTATAATAATTAATTATATTCAGATTTAAAATTTAAATAACTAATCGTAAATCTATTCCTACAATATACTTTCTTTGTCCAATTTGGATTCAATCAAATAGTATCAATCTCTAATCAATATTTTATAACACACAACATGTCTCTATCATTGTTTAAACTAAATATGACTCTTACTATTACTATGTCATTGTTAGTCCCACATCTTTTCTTTCATACACAAAAGATGACATCCATAAAAAAAAAATTTGACCCTTATTTTCTTAATCGTCATCTTAGTACACATTTCATGACATCATTTTTTTTACTGTCATTAATTAAGTTATTAATGACGGTCATCTACTGAGCTGACATTAAAGTATCATTAATGACATTTTCTTATGAGTGTCATCTATAAAGTGTCATTGTTAACCATTTTTGTAGTAGTGACAGTCGATAGAACATCTCAAAATATAAGTCATCATAGTAGAAATAAACAAAAGAGATCATAGACTCATGATATATGAGACAAGATTCTTTTTTATTAACAATTTGTAACAGAATTACAACAACGCTAGGACAAGGAACAAGTCGATTATAAATACTAAATCTTGATACAATCATGATATCACAAGACTTACAACTCATGATATTATTACATTCAACATTATTCCGTACATTATGTCCCCAATAAATAAAAGACAACATCTCCAACTGCACAACTTCAAGTACCAACTGAGCTCGAACGCCTCAGTACGGCCAAGCATCTCCTCACCTGAGCGGTTCAGGGTCATTACATTGCCATGTATTGGTCTCTAGCCAACTCAACCAAAAACTAACACGTTAAAATAAGTGAGTGCAGGCAGACATAAATGTGGTCTTTCTAATCTTGTTTTAGGATCAGTTACATGGCATAGCAAGTGTCACGATCCGCTCCCGCTTTTTGGGACACAAGTACGTAGCCAAGTCTAGCCTACCCCGCAATATCGACGGTAGTACGATGTCTAGGTCTCAATGTCAAACTTAAATACAATAAAATCATATCTAATTATTCATTCACAATAACTATTTTATTTACAAATCCAATATTACAACATAAATGATTTTTAGGAACAAATCCGCTAAACATTTAAATAAATAAAAAACCACCTAATATATCTAGAGTACTATGGTCGCCCTCTAAGGTCGCTATCTCCCTTATATAGTCCATAGTGCAAAAGTAGAAAACATGCCAAGTCACCTGCAACGATATAGTCAAAAAAAGAGCAAAGTACAACCCTATTGTATTTATGTAACTTAATACAAAATAAAGCTAGACAATAGAGATACAATGTAACAGTAAAGGAACATGTATATGAACTGGAAACGATAACATGTACAAAAAACTACTAGCAAGAACATGTATGAACAAGACAACTGAAAAATAAACATAAACAAGTAAAACTAATCAAATAGTACTTTGAAATACCTTTCGACGTGTGAACGACTGGGCTAATACGACACATCATATGATGGCTATCATTCAATTTTGGTACGGCTAACCCATACTTGAGGTGTATGACTTAGCTATCATTCAATAAACATTATTTGGGTTTATTCACACGTCTACTTAGCATTTTCTCTTCCGACTCACTAAACAATCAATAAACAAACAATGATACAATCGTGCATATCGTTTCACAATCGTGTCTTAATAGGATACTCAATGAAACACAATAAAAGATGGCATTAAAATGTAATAAGCACATAAAGCAATAGTGTACATACTTCAGTTAAGTTGCAGTTGTTGTGACTTTATCATGTTGGCACAGAATAGTCACGGATGTCATAACTATGCAAGACGACCTCTAACGATGGAACAAATCGTGCTTATTAGTCAAAATAAATAGATATTTTAAAAAATACAGAGAAATCATATTTAGGTCAAAATCACATTTGAAATACCATAAAAATAATGTAATAATAATAATATATATATTTTAAGAAAAATATTATAATTATTTTATGAAATACTTATTATATAAAAGCTATATCTTAATAGGTAACTATTTTAGGTAATACCTGGAAAGCTAGAAAACCATTGTAAGGCTAAAACTCAACTTTGTTAAATACACTTTTTAGGTCAAAATTATAGTTTAAATAAGTAGAAAAATATTATAATAATATTTTTTATCGTTTCTAAATCCAATTTGAAAGTACAAGTAGGGTCTAACCCAAAACTATATATTTTTATGAAATACATTTTAAAGCCCAAAACAATATTTCTCTAGCCTTAAAAGCCAAGGCCCAAATAAAAGTCCAACCCTTGATGGCCCAAACCATTTCACTAAATAATAATAATAATAATAATAATAATAATAATAATAATAATAATAATAATAATAATAATAATAATAATAATAATAATAATAATAATAACAACAACAACAACAAAAGAATAATATTAATAATACTATTAATAACGGTAATATTTTTTTTGACAAACCAAATGCCCGTGGACTAAAGCCCTCGGGCTAGAGCCACCCAGCCAACATTTGGCCTGGGAGCGGTGGTTACTGCCACCCAGCCACTCCCTGAGGGATCGATCTCTCGACCTCACACCCCGGTGCCAACGGTCTTACCGTTACACTAACGCGCCATTGGCAATTAGCAACAGTAATAAATTATATAGCATTTAACTACACTTATACATGTATTTATACTAATATATATATATATATATATTTATAAATACAATAACTAAATAATTACTAAATACTAATAATCTGTTTCCCTTCCCTCTAAACTTACTGCTCCCAATAATATCACTGCTCCTCGTTAATTGAGAGAGAGTGAGAGTGAAAAATGATAGGAGAGAACGATGGAGAGAATGAGAGAGAGAGCGAGAACGAAAGAAGAAGGAAGAAGTGGAAGGAGGCTGCTCACCTTAAGGCAGTGCCGATCGTGCGACGGAGGAAGCTGGAAAACGCGGGGATGCCATGAAGGTGGACACGAGGAGGCGACGACAACAGATGCTCCGATCCAAAGGGAGAAGGAAGAGACGGGGAGAGGTGCAGACGGTCGCGGCTCTTGGTGGTGCACACACGACACGATGGCGCACGACAGTGGGCGTTGGACTCGCGGAGTTGGCGCGATGCTGGACTGGCCTCCAGATTTGGGGATCACTGGCCAAGGCGGCGACACGGGTGAAGTCGGTGTAGCACTAGCTGCGCGCAAGGTATGACAGAGGATGGGTCAAAGTTCGGCCTCGGGGTAAGTGGCTTTGGTGGTGTTGCAACTGAGCACGACGGTGAGGGATGGCTAGGGTCGTGTATAATGGATGGTCGGTGAGGAGGCGGCCGTGTGGTGGCAATGACCACGCTGTTGTTTGTTGATGCTCTGTAGAGAAAGAGTAGTGGTCGAAAACAGGGTTTGGTGGCTGCGAATTTTAGGGGTCGTCAGCTCGGTTTCACCGGATGAAAATGGTGGCGATGGTGTTCTATGGTGGTTGGAGGGCAGACAGAGTACGGATGGTGACGAGCTTGTGCAGGTGGTCGAAGATGGCGGGAAGACAGCACCGACGACTACGCAAGTTGACGAGTAGAAATTAGGGTTAGGGATTTTTATTTGGGAATTAGAATTGGTAATTTGGCGTTGTGTCTTGCACGACATAATTTGGAGAACGTGTCGGAGACATGTATTTGTAATAAAAATATTGGAAAGAAAAATAGAGACACGAACACGGTGCACGATGAGGTGATTGGTTATGGTTTGCTAGATGATGGTTAGGAATTTTTCTATGGAGAAAATAAAGGGAGAGCTCCTCTTATATAGGAGTGGGTTTCCCTAATTAGGGAATAAATAGGAATTCTATAGATTGATCCTTGCATAGATTTAAATAAAAAAGAAGATGTATCAAATCTTAATCCATAAATGATCACAATTACTTTAAAAATAATATCTAATATTTTTAAATAATATTAAAAATAGATTTTTTTTATAAATGCAAAACTTAAAGCTATTTAATCATTTAAAAGTACTTCTTTTATAAAAACAAAATCATATTTGACAAACCCCTTCATCAATCCAAAAATATGTTTTATAAAAATAAAATAAAATTATTTTCTAACTCAAAAAATATTTAAAACTAAAATAAAATAAATATATTTTTTTAAAAATTCGGGAAGTGGGCTTACAAATCTACCCACTTTAAAAAAAAATTGTCCTCAAAATTTCAAAGGATATGATTAGGCACGATCAGGAAACGATATGATAACGACCAAAATTGGTCAGTGAATAGAATCAAATGTAGGAAAAGATGCAAATGGACACGATCAAAATGTGGTCAAATAGTCTAGTCGCGATCAAAAAGTTGTTAAGAATGATACAATCCATTATTTAACCCAAATCATTTAGGCACGATTATCAAATCTAGATACGATAATATATCTAGTAGAAAGAAATCAAAATAGGGTTAAAAGATTACTAGAAAACTTAATAACGATATGAAAATAAAAGATAAGAAAAGGTTCAAGAACGGAAAATATAAGAACTAAATCAAATTCAAGTGAGGGTGCATGAAATTGCGAACCATGAAAATTAATAGTCATATGCCAAAAATGATGTAGCCTCTTTAATATTCGAAAACCATAAGCATATCCGAAGTCATTTTATCAAGATTTTATGCCTCGCTAGTGTACATCTGGCTACAGTAAACCCTTGGTTTCACAACTTAAATAAGAATACGGTATCAAACACTCTTTTAACTCTATCTAATATTGACATAACAACTTAAAGGATAAAAAAGGCAACTAGGGTATAGTTTTAATAATATTTGATAACCTACGCTTACTTGAAATTACTTCAACTTAGGGGTCATGCCTTGTCAGTGCGCTGCTGGCTGCAGTGAACCCGCAATCTCCATAATCCAAATAAATGGGGACCGCGCGTGTAAAACCCCTAAATTTTTACTATATTTTTAGTACTGATTTTTTTTTGTATTTATACGTCGCATAGTCGTATTGTACGTCGTACTGGAATTTAGATTTTTCGTATTTTCTCGTCAAGTGCGAATATGTGCGAGTAACATATTTTTTTAGAAAAATAATTTTTGATTTTATGGTTGTTTCAAAATAATAATTATTTTTATTAAAAATAATTTAGCAAGAAGGTATTTTAAAGATTCGATTATTATGTTTAATTTCGAAATTTGTTTTATCCAAATTAGTAAAAATGTAGTTTGAAATTATTTCCTATTAATACTTAAGTATATATTATAATTTTCAAAATTATTTAATATTTACATTTTATTATTCCAAAAAGATATTTAAAAAAATATTTGTTATTTTCAAAATTATTATTATTGGTATTTTGAAAAATATATATGGAAGTTATTGTGGCCATTTAAATTATGATTTAATCTTTGAATTTATTTAAATATATTAACTTAAGTACATATAATTGAGATTTGATTTATTTAAATTGATTTTAAACTATAGAGATATAATTAAATTTAAATTGGATTTGTATTTGAAATTGGATTTGGCTTTGATTAAATAAATTTGGATTTATTTAAATAAATGTACGATTTATCAAAATGGGTTTAAATCTTTTCCTAGTCCATATCAAACTGGGAATTCCCACATCCTATATATATAGGCAGGTACTCCTCCATAATTTCTATCCACAACCCCATTGTGTACCGTGTCCGTGCCTCCCATCCACTAAAAATTTTCCCACTACAAATACAATTACATCTCGTCCGACAACCCCGGACGTCCATCATTTTCGTGTCGGACACACTCCCGACACGAACCAAAAAAATCCTAACCCTAGCCTCCTCGACTCTCGGCTTCCCGTCCACCATCACCACGCCAGCCTACCCGTCCTCCTCCCTGGCCAAGCACCCGTCCGACGTCCCCCTCATCCTACATCTCGTCGCACCTCCCCGGCAATCCACCGCCACCACAGAGCTGCACCCCACCCTCGCCTACTCCACCGGCAACACCCCAAGCACCACCATCGACCACTGGTCCAGACCCGACCAAAAACCCCAAACCCGTCACAGCAACCACCTACGCCACCACCGCCACTAAACAATTCCGGCCAACCAAAACCCAGCCTCGACCACCACCAGAACAACCACCGTCCCGCCATCGACCCAAAAACTCCAAAGTAAAGGAGAAGGGGTAAACGAAGTTGCTCACCTCGACGCATCCGCCGCGTCCAGCCCGGCAAACCACCGCATCCAGACCGCCACAACCGCCCTTCTCTTCAGCCGAGAGCGACGCCGTCCCTTGCCGCCAAGACCGCAGCTCTCCACAGCCTCGCCCCGCTCTCCTCTTCCTCGTCGAGTTGGCCTCCATCGCCGCCACCGCGGTGGCGAGCGTTCCGCCCTCACGCGCCGTACCAGAGCGTCTCCCTCCTGGAGCGCGAGACCCCACACCCCGCCGCCGACCTCTGGCAACCCACCGCCACTGCAGGGAGAGCCGCACATCCTTCCTCTTCTTTGTCACTTCCCTCGCCCAGCCCTCTCCTGCCGCTCGCTGCCCATCCGCCGCCGTCCTCCTCTCTCTCTCTCCGATCGCCACCGCATCGCCTCCTCCCCGCGTCGCCTTCTCCGACAACAGCCCCGCCTGGCCGCGCGTCTTCTCCCTCGTCGCGCCGGCGACTTTTTCCGACCCCCTTTCCGCAACCCCCCTTCACCGCCGAGTCCCGAGCGCCAGTGAGCCCCGACCCCATCCGCCCTCGACCGACGCCTCCGGTGAACCCTCCGCCAGCCGCGCCTAACACGCCGCCGCCGGAGCCGACCCAGCTCTCCCCTCCGCTCTTCCGCCACCGCGTCCGGTGCGCCGGAGCAGTACGCTCGCCCGCCGCCGCCGGAGCAGCCACCGCGCATGCATCTTCTGGTGGAGAACCCCCCATCCACTCCTCCCAGATCCCGATTTCTCTCTCTTTTACTTTCTCTCTCTATACGAATACAAAGGAAAGGGGCATGATATTTTAGTATTATTTTTACTGGAAATTGCTGAGAAACCCAATTTCGGGGTGGACTTTTATGAAATGCCCACCCGCTGGATAAGTTTTATGAAATACCCAGAATTAAGTATTTTTACGTTAAATATTTCAAGATTCCCTTTTAGATGCCACCCGCTAGAAACTGCTATTTTTATAATACCGAAACTACCCCTCCGCGCGAATTGGTCATCTATATGTATTTGAATTCAAAAAACTCAGATCTGGATTGCGATTTTTGTCTTCTTCTTCTTCACAGAAAATCTGAATTCCATTGCTCTCATATTCAGCAGAGATCACAAAGATCGTTCGTAGTTCGGTGTGTTTTTCTTCAGTCGAACTCAGATCATCGCTCGTCATCATCATCACCATCATCATCATCTTCATCGTGGAGACATTTGAACTCAGATCTTCAATTTTGGAGAGAAGATCTTTCTTCTTCTTTTCTATAAGAATTATCATCGCTTTGAAAGAAGAACGAAACTCTTTATTCCTGAAAAAACTAAATTACACGTTTTTAACACTGGAAATGACCATTCTCCATCTTAATTAGGACGGAGAATGGCATTCTCCGTCTTAATTAGGACGGAGAATGCCATTCTCCGTTTTATTTAAGACGGAGAATGCCATTCTCCGTCCTAATTAACACGGAGAATGACATTCTCCGTTTTCGTCTTAATTAGGACCGAGAATGTCATTCTCTGTCTTAATTAGGACGGAGAATGGCATTCTCCGTTTTATTTAAGACGGAGAATGGCATTTTCCGTCCTAATTAACACGGAGAATGGCATTCTCCGTGTTTCTAACACGGAGAATGGTCATTCTCCTGCGTTTTAACACTAGAATGACCATTCTCCGTGATAAATTACACGGAGAATGGCATTCTCCGTCCTAATTAAGACGGAGAATGGTCATTCTCCGTTTAATTTAGCACGGAGAATGGCCATTCTCCGTCTTAATTAGGACGGAGAATGCCATTCTCCGTCTTAATTAGGACGGAGAATGACATTCTCCGTTTCATTTAACACGGAGAATGGCATTCTCCGTGTTTCTAACACGGAGAATGGTCATTCTCCTGCGTTTTAACACTGGAATGACCATTCTCCGTGTAAATTAAGACGAAGAATGTTATTCTCCGTCCTAATTAAGACGGAGAATGGTCATTCTCCGTGTAAATTAAGACGGAGAATGCCATTCTCCTGTATTTTATGGTTAGCTGAAACTTTGGAGGGCCATAACTTTTGACTGGGAGGTCAAAACGAGGTCCCGTTTGTCGCAAAATGAGCGTATCGTCGAGGAGACTGAAAGTAACAGTTTCACAGTTAAATGGCCTTCCGAAATTTTAGATTCGCAAAAAAAATGATGTTTGGACCTCCGTTTTAGCACTTTTGTCGTTCGTCCCGGTCTTTCCGAAATTTTTTGACGAGTTTTTGAAGATTTTTGAGGAGAAAACCTAGATTCGAAAGTGAGCAGCATATGGAAGAAGATGGAGTATTGAAACGTTTTTTTAAGAGCAGTTTTGTGGGTGTTTCCAATAAATTAAAAGGAAGGGCAAAAGGGTCATTTGGAACCCGCTTTGGATAAGTTTCTCTAATTCTGGGCACGCGATGAAAGTTTTTTTAGCGGTGGATTTTACATAAAACTTTTTTAGTTTTTGGGCATTTCATAAATCTTCCTATTATTTTTATTAATTTAAGTTAAGTATCAGTACATATGTTGTATAAGTATAATTATTATATTGTATAAATACTGTTATATTATTTACTATTAGTATTATTATTTATACTGTTTTATTAAATATATATACATATATAGTAAATAGATTTCTAAAAGACTTATGTTGTACATCCAGTGTTATTGTTTAAACTATCTATATGTATATTGCTATAAACATTATTATCATATTTTCTAAAATATAAGTATACGTCTAAAATTATTTTGATTAATGAGACAGAGTTTTCAAATATAATAATTAGTTCAAAAAAAAAAGTATTAGGGCTCGGCCCTATATGTACTTCAAACTAGATTACGAATATTTTATAGTACTTTAAATAAGATCTTTTACCTAAAAATGATTTTCTCAGTATTTATCCAATATAGTTTGACTAATAAAATACAATTTTAATATAATAAATATTTCCAAAATAGCTATATATATATACAAAATCTCTTCTTATTCGTGACTAGTCATATCCCTTATTCCTTTGAAATATCGGACCTCTCTATATCGTTCCTATCTATTTCGATGATCCTGGACCCAATGACATGGCATGTTCCGTCGATTGAGATCATCTTGCGTAGTTGTAATACCGAAGTCGATCTTGTGCCACCATTTTTGTACCACACCAGGCAGCTCGCCAGGCGTCGCAACAGGCAAGTATACCTTGCTAATTTTGCTGTCAAATTATTTATTTTCTGTATTATTTATTTTGTTCATATTGTTAGTTTCTTTTGTTATAAACTGCGCGTCCAAGTCACACTTGGGTGCAAGCGACTTTATTAGTCGTTATTTTATTTTATGCATGATGACTTAGAGTTAGCGGACTACCTTTTTGTTGGAGGTATCCTTATATCTCCTTTGGCTGTGACACTCACACTACACGGATGGAGACATGTTGATAGGGGCATGACTTATTGACTAGCTATCTCTAAAGTCGTGTGACGGATAGATGATCGTGACTGCTATGATTAAGGTTTTAGAGACTCAAGCAGTTACAAAACTGGACGAGCCATGGACATGACTTGGACAGTGTGGGAAATATTGGAGGAGGACAGTCGCTAGTGCGTATGGGAAGCCAAATAGGTAACCCATAGTTTTTGAAAGGAACTATGGCGATATTTTGCAGTTGCCCTCTGACGTTTTGGACGTTACGGACGGATACGGATCACTGGATGCCAGTTACGTACTTATAGCCATAAATCCCACCCATGCGCATGAAAGTTGTCCTCTAAATTGCACATTAGGCGGTTAGAATCTCCTTTGCATATTTGTGTCTAGGATAGTCATTTATATATTATTTTATTCTGACAGTTCATATTAGCTTGTTCCTCCTGTATCTTGCTACGTCCGTCTGAGGACCTGGTTTTTCCCCAGGTGTGTGTTCATGTCTTCCGCAGGTATTCTAGTCAAGGCCGTGGTCTTCTTCATTCCTTCGAAGACAATTGCGCTTGGTTCGTCTTGCCATTTTTATCGCTCGATTTATTGTACATTTCTTTCATTGAGATAGTTGGTAGTGGACTTTGTCTCCGCCTAACGATTGTATCAAAAATATTCGAGTTGATATTCATATTATTATTCTTTTCATTGTGGATGAGATTTAGTTTGTCTTGGATTACTGCATTTTACAGCTTATGTATTCATACGAGACCTACGTATTTCGTATGAATACAGCTGGCATGTCTACGTTCCTAGTCCTACGTATTTTGGGATTGGGGCGTTACAGCACGCATCTGCCTTGCCATTATAAGTCATCGAAAATTATTCCAACTTTATCCATAAGAAATTCAAAGGAGCTTTTAGAAATTCAAACAAGTTTCAAGACAATCAAGATAGGAAAAGTGTAAGTATCTGTCCTATAAGTCTCAATTTTTAAATATAAAATAATCGATTAGGGAGAAAATAACTGAAGACAAGAGAAGTATAAATATTGTAATCTCTATTTCATGAATATTCAAATGATTAAGGGAAATTTTTTTTATCAAAAACTAACTCGAGATTCATATATGGATAACAGAATCAGAAATTATAAAAATAATTCCTTATGGCAAAATGGGAAATAAATAAACAATTCGGACTTACGATATGATGATAGTTAGATAGGGCAAAAATAAATGATCAATATTAGGAATTGAATCATAGGAAGTCCTAATTTACCAAGCGAATAGTCTACCCACCTTTAATCATACCATTGTATTAAAATATAATATTATATCCTTCCTTCTATGAAAACTCTTTAAATATCTAATAGGGTCTATAATTCAATAAATTCTTGGCTAAATCATATGGCCTATGTAGCAACCTTAACTACCCAACAATCAAATTGAATAAGGAATTTCTAGTCCTAGTCATTCTCCTAAAATCAAATCAATCCTAATTATGAATGAGCACTTCCTAATCGTAGGCTCGCAATAGTATGACTAACTTAAGTACTATCACGAGTTCGCACAATTTTGCAAAAACGAGACCTGCATGGGCCACTAAAAAAACTTGTCACGACCCGTTCCCGCTTTTTGAAACACGAGTACGTAGCCAAGTCCAGCATACGCCGTAACATCGATGGTAGTACGCTGTCTAGGTCTTAATGTCAAACTTAAATACAATAAAATTATATCTAATTGCTCATTCACAACAACTATTTTATTTACAAATCTAATATTATAACATATAATTTTTAGGAACAAATATGCTACACATTTAAATAAAAGAAACTAACTAATCTATCTAGAGTCTAAGGTCGCCTTCCAAGATAGCTATCTCCCTTGTATAGTCCATAGCGCAAAGTATGCAGCATGCCAAGTCACCTACAATGATCTAGTCAGAAAAGGATCAAAGTACAACCCTATTGCATTTTTGTAACTTAATAGAAAATAAAGCTAGACAATAGAGATACAATATAACAGTAAAAAATATGTATATGAACTGAAAATGATAACAAGTACAAAAAACTACTAACAGGAACATGTATGAACAAAGCAACTATAAAATAAACATAAACAAGTAAAACTAATCAAATATTGTTTTGAAATACCTTTCGACATATGAATGGCTGGGCTAATATGGCACATTGTATGATGGCTATCATTCAATTTTGGTATGGCTAATCCATACGTGAGGTGTATGACTTAGCTATCATTTAATAAATATTATTTGGGTTTGTTCACACATCTACTTAGCATTTCCTCTCCCGACTCACTAAACAATCAATAAACGAGCAATGATACAATCGAGCCTATCATGTCACAATCGTATCTCAACAGGATACTCAATGAAACACAATAAAAGATAGCATTAAAATGTAATAAGCACATAAATCAATAGTGTACTTACCTCAGTTAAGTTGCAGTTGTTGTGACTTAATTATGTTGGCACAGAATAGTCACATATGTCTTAACTATGCAAGACGACCTCTAACGATGGAACAGACCGTGCTTATTATTAAAGATAAATAGATATTTTGAAAAATATAGAGAAATCATATTTAGGTCAAAATCATAATTGAAATGCCCTAAAAACAATGTAATAATAACATATATATCTTTAGAAAAATATTTATAATTATTTCATGAAATACTTATTATATAAAAACTATATCTTAATAGGCAACTATTTTAGGTAATACTTGGAAAGTTAGAAAATCATTGTAAGGCTGAAACCCAACTTTGTCAAATACACTTTTTAGGTCAAAATTATATTTTAGATAAGTAGAAAAATATTATTATATTATGGTTTCTAAATCCAATTTGAAAGTACAAGTAGGGTCTAACACAAAACTATATATTTTTATGAAATACCTTTTTAAAGCCCAAAACAATATTTCTCTAGCCTTAAAAGCCAAGGCCCAAATAAAAGTCCAACCCTTGATGGCCCAAACCATTTCACTAAATAATAATAATAATAATAATAATAATAATAATAATAACAACAACAATAACAACAACAAAATTAATATTAAAAATACTATTAATAATAGTAATAAATTATATAGCATTTAACTACATTTATACCTGTATTTATACTAATATATACATTTATAAATATAATAACTAAATAATTACTTAATACTAATAATCCCTTTTCTTTCCCCCAAACTCACTGCTCCTTGTTAATTGAGAAAGAGTGAAAAGGAGAGGAGAGAACGATGGAGAGAAGGAAAGAGAGAGAGAGAGAGAGAGAGAGATAGAAAGAGCGAGAGCGAGAATGGAAGAAGAAGGAAGAAGTGTAAGGAGGCTGCTCACCTTAAGGCGGTGTCGATCGTGTGACAGAGAAAGCTCAGAAATACAGGGATGCCATGAAGGTGGACACGTGGAAGCGACGACGACATGTGCTCCGATCCAAAGGGAAGAGGAAGAGACGGCGAGAGGTACAGACGGTCGCGGCTCTTGGTGGTGCACATACGGGACGGTGGCGCACGGCAGTGGGCGATGGACTTGCGGAGTCGGCACGGTACTGGACTGGCCTCTAGATCTGGGGATCACTGGCCAAGGCGGCGACACAGGTGAGGTCGGTATGTGTAATCCCCAAAATTTTTTAAGGATTTTTTTCATTATTATTATTATTATTATTTTTAATTGCTTAAATAATTTGTTTTGAATTATTTGGTTATAAATATAGTCTTAGTCATGATTAAATTTTGTTATGCACACTGACTAGACATTATGGCATGGCTAGTTCGGTCAAGTGCCTTGACTAGCATATTAGCCATAGGCGCTACTAGAATTATTTATTTTAATATTCTGTTCATTAAAATTTATCAAATCATATTATGGTTATCTTTTCCATGTTTTAATATTTATTTATTTATTTAGTTTTTCTTTGAAAGGATTTAAAATTTAATATTGTTTGTTGCAATAATCAGAGTAGTAATGTGCGCTCGCCCTATTTATTATACCCCTATTATTTTGTTATTATTATTATTATTATTATTATTATTATTATTATTATTGATCATTTGCTAATTTATTAGTATACGATTTTTATAAATATAAGTACATATCTATGGGTAAATTGCCCCTACAAATAGAAAAGTGGCACAAAGAAATTTTATTATTATTTTTAGATTTTTTATGTATTTTACAAATTTTGACTCATGAAGGCTTTTCTAATTGAGTATATATATATATATATATATATATATATATATATATATATATATATATATATATATATATATAATTGAGTATATATATATAAAATATATATACTCAATTATATATATTTTATATATATATATATATATATATATATATATATATATATATATATATATAAAATATATATAATTGAGTATATATATTAATATTAATATATACAGAAATAGTTATATAAGAAAAGATAGAAATAGCTGAAGAAAGGGGTCAGCCTGTACCGTTCCCGCAGGGAACAATACCCCTGGGAACCCGATAGGGGGAGCGTGCGATGAAAGAACGAGAGATTGAGTAATTCGAATCTACCCAAATCTCCACCAAAACTTTTCAATTTTTTTTTAGATTGATCCTTATCCAGTTCTCCTCCAACCTAACCTAAATAGGATTTGAAAACCCAAAAAAAAGGAGCTGTCGACTCTTGTTCACAAATTTTTTTGATCCTTCAATCTAGCAGAGTGCTCGAAACACCCTCGGGAGCCCGGTCTACCCCTTGCGCACAACCTCTTGCCGTAGCCGGGCCTCGCCGCACGCCGGAACACTACCGGCGACCTACAACAGCGATGACACAGTTGACAGCGACCAACTCGAGGTACATGCCTTCAACTGAGTATTCTTCTGCATATGTTCAACGATTTTTTAATCAATAAAATCCTAGGCGTAGATTAGTTGGCCCTCTACAAATCCTGTCAACTGTTTCAATTAAAATATAGAGAAATTTCCCAGAAAATCTCTTTCAAATTCGGGAAAACACACAATATTTATCCCAAAATTTTGCAGTTTTTCCATATGGAGATCGAGGTTTGGAAGGCAATTATTTGACTCCGCAATATTTTTAAAAATATGTTTGTACAGATTCATAGACAACCTATACGAGATGGAAAACCAATTGTTAGTTTTATTTTTCATGGACTCAATTGTTGATAAATCAGTTTCAAAGTTTAGGGAAAAACTAGTTTTTTGAACTATAAAATTTGATATTTTTACCGATACGGCGGATGTTTCGAGCGACGTGGTCACAACCCATGAGCATCGAAAAATGTGTATGGCTGTTATCGACGTGTGAGATTCGACGGATCTCGATTTTGTTGTGTGTGCGCGACGAAATTGAGCCGTATCGGTCGAGATACCCCGTATCGACCGCTTTGCAAACTGGCCCATAACTTCGTGTAAGTTCATTATCTTGAGATTAAAATTACAGCATCAGGACCATGTCATTTTTTTGGTCCTGTGTGCCAAGTTTGGTCCGATTCTGAGAAGGTCGACCGAAACGCTATTTTGGCGGGCCCGTGACCCGATCCAACGGGCGAATTTGTACATGGCCTACCAAAATCAAACTTTGGACATACGATTAGGTTCGTATCGTCAAAACAGACCCGCAGACGTATAGTTTGATGACTTTGAAGACCATAGGTATCGGTACGCTTTTCGGTGCAAAGCGGGTCCAACGACGAACATCGTTTTGACCCAAAATTATGATTACTCCTGTGTCTAGAATTGGACTTTTGGGTAGGCATTTTTATTTATTTCTTTTATATCAAAAATAATCGTGATGTTTATTTCAGCATCCGAGGGCGTTTGTGGGATTTGACTTTTTATTGCTTCATTGATCTGACGATTCGAGCTATTAGATGCTGTCATTTTGCACACAACCTCAGGCAAGTATACCTTGCCCACTATACAATATTTTTATGCATTTTTCTATTATTGTTCTTTTCAGTCATACTTGGTTACTACTTCTCATGTTCATGCCATTGCTACTTTTCTCGATTTACGTACACGTACGATATTTCCTTCATTCTATATATCACTACTATTTCATGTGTAGGTTCTGATAGTATTGATTTGTCACATTCACTTGATATGCCTTGACCTGTTACTTGTACTTGACTTGATTCTACTTGACTGGACACCTGTATAGTTCATTGTGACAGAGAGGACAGTTATTAGGCATACGGGCTATATGATAGTATTCTGTTGGCCTACAGTTCGGATGAGGTTCGGTTGTGTTGATGATTCTGTTGGCCGTTAGTTTCGTGCTACGGTTGTGATATTCTATTGGTCGTTATTCTCGGAGGAGATGCGATTGTGATTATTCTGTTGGCCGTTAGTTTCGGATGAGCTGCGGTTGTGATGGTACATGTATCTGTTAGCCCAAGTGTTAAACATTATCCTTGATGTTACGTTTTCATGTAGTTTATTTAGAAGCAGAGTGCCATAATTTTGTCATCTCCTTTATGCATGTTATTAGTGGCATGTTCTTTCTGTATCTTGTTACGTCCCACTGAGGACCTGGTAATTTCTCCAGGTGTGTGCTTTTATGACTTTCCGTAGGTGCTCTAGCCAAGGCCGTAATCTTTTTCATTTTTTCGAAGATGATTGTTCTTGGGTCGTCTTGCTACTTTTTACAAATTATTTCCTTGTATTTTTTCTTATTTAATATAGTTGGAAGTGGATTTGTCTCAGCCCAATGACTTGTATAAAAGACAATTCAAAATTGATTTATGATATTATTACTCTTTTATTTTGTGGATGAGATTAGTTGTCATGGTTATACTATATTTTACAGCTTACGTATATCTATTTTACGGCTGGCATATCTACGTACCTAGTCCTACGTATTTTGGGAGTGGGGTATGACATATTTCTGTGGTGGCCCATTCAGGTCGAGTTAGCCATTTCAATTGCGTTACTGTACTGAACGGGCCTGCATAAAGGATTAGAGTCTAGGATCTCATCCACATACTTGACCTTCTTCCTTGATTCCATTTTTGAACACTCGCTTGACTCCCTTGATTTGCATCTTGCTTGATTCCTTCTTTCGTAATTCTTATCCCTTCCTTCGTGCTTGATAAGGGTTAGAAAGGTGACTCATACTAGGTAGACATGTTCCATTGTCCCATCACATTACTAGTTTAACTCTTATAAGTTGGGTAGAATGCCTCATGACCTAACACTCCTTTTGACCTTAACCAAGGCCTTAGACAAGAAGACAATAGGACGACTAAATAGGCACAAACACCGAACGAGTTTTAGATTTTATTTGAGGAACTTGAACTATTCAACTTTCTTTATCTTCTCACGTACTCATAATTCTAACTATCTTGACTTATGCTGCTAATATAGCCTAGTTTTTCAAGCTCATCTATTCATCGAGCTTGTTCAAGACATATGTTATCTGGGTATGTCCACTAATATATTGCCTAATCAGAACTGGTGCATGATGGTCTGATCAACCTAGTGCACCTAGTTTGCTCTTAGTATGATTATTCTACGTGGATTAAGATATAGTTAAACTTGTCCTCTAGGATCTCATCTGCAACGATCTTGACAACTCCCTTTTGAACTATTTAATCGCCTTTGAAACCCATATTTGCAAATCGATCCCATCTTCCTTGAACTCTTATTGTTTTTTGTTACCTATTTCAAAAAGCAAGAACTCGTAGACACGAAGTATTCCCCTATGCCCATGATAGTTGGATATACAAAGTATAACTACCCATCGACCAAGCCAAGTGACTACAACCTTGCCTTGAGTTACTCATTCTTTTCTCAATCCTAATCTATTATCGTGATCATCTAATCATTCAAAATTAAGAATGATTAGAATCATTTCCTTAATCGTACCCCTAATTTAGACGACTACCATACAATCTTTTCTCTAAGGAATCATGTACCCTCGATCACTAATCATTCATCTTGATTTCTTAACCCTACTCTTTGTATTTTTACGTTAAACCATCATTTATTTTTCAAACCCTTATCCGGCCAAGCAGCACAGTTAGACAAGAGATGAATAGACATAGACAAGGGCAAGCATTTATCATGGCTGTGATAGACACCTATCCCGAGATTAGGAATCCAGCAGATATTATTCTAGTTATACCATTTATTATTAAGACATGACTTAGCATTAGTACAACGAATTCACTAGCTTAGCCAATATCCATAGCATAATACTTCTACGAGTTATCGACAGTAATGCATGAGCACTACCTTCATCACCATTAGAAACCTTATGACCATAGTCTAGCAGGCCTATCACAAATAAAAATTTAGGACTTAGTCGTTAGAAATTCTTGCATGACGTACCTTAGAATTATTTCTCCATCAATAACCCTCGTGTACAATAGAAGAGTGAATCATTCGATTTCCTCGATACATATGTCATCGCATCATCCCTCGCCAAACCTAGAAGCACAAAAATGACATACGTAATTGTTTCCCCATTGTTTGAAAGTCAAGGTACATATCTCGACTTGAATTTTTATAACTTCATTTATTATAGAACCGTGTCTTAGTTTAAATTTCGAGAGAATTTTTGAAATGTATAGGTTCTAAGCTCCTATAAATTTTAGAATTTACTAGAATTACCGATTGATTAGGATAAATTGATTCCCTCTAGGATGATAAATTAGTGCCTCATGAACACCCACTTTCTATTTAGAACTTTTGGTGTCCCCTACCGTGACCTTGATATTTGGAGCGTAATACTAGCTGTTACCTTCCAACAAATTTCATATGCAAGACCTACACGAGTCCATGCCCACTCAAACGTGTCCCCTTATTCTCTATTTTTATGATGTGACTTTTGAGTCAAAAAGGCTAACTATAACCCCTACCGTAATAACGATATACTTTTCGACTTCAATTGGAGATTCAACCTCGACTCAAATCTTTCGACCCAATACATGGTTGTGATCTACTCGAAGCCCACTACGCACATACCACTTGCATGCCACTCAATGGAGTTTCTTTGTGCTACTTAAACACCAAAGTCACAGAAGGTACTTTTTGGGCTTAAGGAACCTAGTTAACCAAGCCGACTGGCAATTAGCCTAACCACTTAAGTTGGAACCTATTCTAGGTTACCCTAACCTAATAGGAATGATTTAGATTGAATTTATGGGATCTTGTCCAATCAATATAAATAAAACCCAAGAGTTATTCCATCAAATATTGATGTCTCGCTAGGAAACCCATTTAAACCCATCCATGCATATCGCCATATTTGGAATATAAAACCAAAAATTTATGAAATAGGTCCCGATACCTGTTATGTAGTCTCCGTCTCTGGGCCCACTAATCCTCCTTTTATAAATTCCTTAACTGTATCTCTTCATAGCCAATGTTATGCGAAATCCCACTGTACCAACTTATTTTCGATTATGCTTGACTAAGACCTTTCCTTCTGCCTTGATGAAACATGGTCAATGTATGGGCAATGTTAAATAGGTAATACCTAGGATTCCCATAGAGTCCGTGACTATAATCAGAAGTACCTCATATTCTCATACATTTTCTTAAAATTTGACCTTCTTAGAAATCCAATTAATGTGCTTTCCCCAATTAACCAACTTCTATAAGTTGGGTAGAACCTTGAACTTAGTATACTCTATCTCGTGAATGAGATGCCATTCATAACCATTCGTAACCGTACGTTTAAAACAACTAAGGTAAAAGATTGTAACCTTGATTCTTCAACTTTCGTTCTATAATAGAATCCTGTCTTAGCTTCAATTTCAAGAACTGAATTCCTGAAGTGATCAATAGAAAAACCTTTCTAAGAATTAGCAAATGATTGTGATAGATTGGTTCCGATTGAACTAAAAAAATAGTGATTCATAACGTCCACTCCTATCCGTATCAGTTGATACCCTCTACCGTGACTTTAAATTTTAGGAGCACCACACTAGAATTTCCCTTCCAACAAATTTTACACTCAAGAACTAGACCAGTCAAGCTAGACACATGACATACATGTCCCACACAAACACACCATCTTGTACTCCATTTTAATTATACCACATGTATAACATATTTTCCTTAGAATAAAACACGGATTCCCATTTTCGTCTTATTTGATTTTTAACCATACAATATCGATCCATTCTCTCAAACGAACTGAATACCCATGATCCATGCAGGACTAGTGTCACGCCCCAGTACCGAAATACGGAGACGGACTAGGCCAGCTACTCCATATGAGGTATATAAACGTCATACGGCGATCGTGGCTGTCAAGAGACAAGGGAGTGCATGCTACATTCAAGCCTCCTATGGTCTCATAGAGCATCTAGGTCTCAATCAATCAAACAAGAAGCAATAAATAATGATCATATAAGATAAAACAGTAAGGCGTCCCCGACGCATCATCAAAATAATTATGGGGATCTAGCTTTATAAGTTAGCTAGCCCAGAGAGTCATAGGTACATAATTGTATTCAGCTGCAGTCTGATTTAATTACAAATTATGCAAGACAAAATATCCAGATTAGCCGGCTAACAGGTGCCGGTGGCTAAACGCCAGAACATAAGTAAAGATACTAGAGTGGTGGAGAAGAAATCCACTCAAGTCCCCCGCCAGCCATGTTCCTAGTATGCACCATTGACGTCGGGAAGAAAGTTTGGATCCTCAGGCGCTGCTACGAGATCTGGCCAAACAAAACCAGCGGGGTCAGCCCCGAATAGCAAGTACCACAAGGAAGCACAAAAGAGTGAGATAAAATCCAAGCATAAATTAATAATACTAGTAATAATAAAAGCTTCCGGTCGTAACCTCGGTCCACAGCCTGTCCTAGCACGATAGCCCAACCCAACAACCAAACAAGGACATGGGTTGGACCACGCACCATGACAGTCCATGTCCCTCGGCTACTAACGGAAGTTATAAGGCACAATCAAGTCATTTTTCAAGCGGCCATTCATTTATGCGGCTTTCTATATTTGGCGGAGTTATCCCCGCGATAATGATTAAAAGGAATCCTCAGATCGTGTCAACCCAGCAGGGCTAGCCAAACCATAAGACATATAGCACATTAATTATGCACCGGTCCCCCGGAGGGCTACCGCGCTAAAACATATAACACATAGCTCGTAGGAGTCGGATATAGCCATCCGCTATAGGTGGGTGAAACCATATCCGTGGTGGCCAACCCGACACGTCAGGACTGAGCCTGGGGTGGCTAGGATGGCACGATCTCGGGATTCTTCCCACCCAATGCATCTACCAAGTTAGTTGCCTAGTTAATTCCTAGGTTTTCCTCGGAGTTCACATGTCGTGGTCACATGCTCACTTCCTTAGATGTCGTACATTATACGAGTACCCCAAGAAGTGATCCTTACTGGCTCATAGAGTCATACGTATGTACCCCCTTCTTGGTGTAATGCGACACACAACACATACCACGTCATTACTACTGACAAATCGTAATGTAAATGCTGGACTCTTGGAGGTACTGACAGGTATCACATAGGAACACTTAGCACATAGGATAGCACATCGCTGCTCATATAGATTGTACCTTTAGTACACACATAGGGTTATCCAGCATATGCATAGGAGTCAGATCAGGAATGAGGACCAAAACATAAGAGAAAAATAGAACAAGAAGGTACTATACACTTAGGGTATGAAGAGCTCGCTAGTCATGAAGATTCTTGAAGCCAAGACAAAGATCTACAACTTTTATGTTGGGAGTTAGGAGAAATTATGGCCACAATTCAACCAAATAGGACTTAAAATAGCCAAAAACAGCCAAAATAGGCACTATGCGGCACTATGCAGCACTATGCAGCATCCTTATGCGGCTCGGCACTATGCGGCACTATGCAGCATTCTTATGCGTTCGACACTATGCAGCACTATGCAGCATCCTTATGCGGCTCGGCACTATGCAGCACTATGCAGCATCCTTATGCGGCTCGGCACTATGCGACACTATGCAGCATTCTTATGCGGCTCGGCACTATACGGCACTATGCAGCATCCTTATGCGGCTCGACACTATGCGGCACTATTCAGCATCCTTATGCGGCTCGGCACTATGCATCATCCTTATGCGGCTCGGCACTATGCGACATCCTTATGCGGCTCTGCACTATGCGGTACTATGCAGCATCCTTATGCGGCTCGGCACTATGCAGCATTCTTATGCGGCTCGGCACTATGCAGCATCCTTATGCGGCTCGGCACTATGCGGTATCCTTATGCGGCTCGGCACTATGCGGCACTATGCAGCATCCTTATACGGCTCGGCACTATGTAGCATTCTTATGCGGCTCGACACTATGCGGCACTATGCAGCATCCTTATGCGGCTCGGTACTATGCGGCACTATGCAGCATCCTTATGCGGCTCGGCACTATTCAGCGGCACTATTCATCGTCCCTACCAAAACCAGGACTGATGACATAAAAAATATTCAAATATTGTTTTGGCCATAACTTCCTCAAAACAAGTCGAAATCTAACTTTTCAAAGGTCAAAATTGTGTAGAATCAAATTTCCTACAACCTAGGACCATTAGTTTTTGAAAATAACCAAGTTTGATAGATCAAAACCATAAAAATACATAAAACCCTAGTTTTAGAAACTTAGATCTACACCAAACTAGTCATTAAAATCAAAAATTCCAAGAACTAAACTTGTAGAGAATGGAAAGAAGAACAGTATAGGCAAATAATATCAAAGGAAAAATCTAAAATAAAAAATGCACAAATCTCCACTTTTGAGCAAGTTGTACTTGCCTAAGGATGGTGGTTGAGGAAAATAAATAGAGGAGTGAATGAGGAGAGAGAGTGAGGAAGAGAATATAAATAAGGGTTGGATTGGCTTAAGAAAATCCTAACCTCTAAACATTCTCTAACCATTCCACTAATGACATACTTAAAATTATATGCAACCATTAAATATTAATAAATAGAATTATGCAGATGCTAAATACGAGATACCATGTACAAAATTCATGAAAGAATACGTCTATCGGGATCGGGGAGTGACATCTCTATCCTCCTTAGAAAAATTCTGTCCTCGGAATTTCTGCCAAGACAAGATAGAGAAATTCGGACAAGCAAGGTGCAATTACAATCTACACAGGTAACCTATCATTAGCAGTCATTGATAATATATTTCAAAATGGTGCAAAACATGCATGTAATCGGATTACCAAGGCATGAGGAGAAATATACCTTCTGAGTCGAACAAGTGCTGATACCGAGATCTAATCTCGTCCTCGCGCTCCCAGGTTGACTCTCCCGGAGAGTGATGGCCCCAAGCGACACGGACAAGGTTAATAGTCCGGTTCTTAAGCACCTTCTCTCGCTGGTCCAAAATAGACACGGGTTGTTCCTCGTAAGTTAGGTCGGTAGCAACGACTAACTCCGAATGATCGAGAACATGACTCGAATCTGGGACATATCCACGTAACTGAGATACATGAAACACATCATGTATGCCAGATAGCAAGGGAGGAAGGGCAAGCCGATAAGCAACATCGCCTACCCGAGCGAGAATCTCAAAAGGACCAACGAATCTCGGACTAAGCTTTCCTCGGGTTCCAAATCTAATGACACACCGAGTAGGCAAAATCCGCAGAAATACTTGGTCACCAACGCCAAACTCTAGAGGCCTACGATGCTGATCTGCCCAGTGTCGGTGTCTGTCCTGCGCGACTCGAAGCCGCTCTCTGATCAACTTGACTGTCTCCACTGTCTGCGTGATCATCTCTGGTCCCAACAATTTTCGTTCTCCCACATCGTCCCATGCCAGAGGGGACCTGCACTTCCTTCCGTATAATGCTTCAAACGGTGCCATCTGTATACTTGTCTGATAACTATTATTGTAAGAGAACTCTACTAAATGAAGATGATCTTCCCAAGTTCGGCCGAAGTCTAAAGTACAAGCCCGTAACATATCTTCCAAGGTCTGAATGGTTCTCTCTGATTGTCCGTCCGTCTACGGATGATAGGCTGTACTGAACCTCAACTTAGTACCCAAACTTTGATGCAAACTTCGCCAAAAGTGAGAGGTGAACCGTGTGTCTCGATCTGATACTAAGCTGACTGGAACACCATGCTGCCTTACAATCTGCTTCATATACATTTCTGCCAGCTGCTCAGTAGATTGTCCTACTCTAAAAGAAAGAAAATGAGCAACCTTCGTGAGCCGATCTACGATTACCCAAACTGCGTTTCGACCGGTCAGAGATCTAGGTAAACCGGTCACAAAGTCCATCGTGATGTGATCCCACTTACACTCCGGAATAGAAAGCGGCTGTAACAATCCTGCTGGTCTCTGCTGCTCTGCCTTCACTTGCTGACATACCAAACATTTGGATACAAACCTCGCTATCTCCCTCTTCATACCATTCCACCAAAAGTGTTGCTTTATATCTTGGTACATCTTTGTGCCTCCGGGATGAATGGAATAAGGAGAACTATGAGCCTCTGACATAACTTCTTATCGAAGGTCTCCACCTGGTACACAAAGACGGTTTCCGAACCTAAGTGTACCATCCTCATGGATTACTAACTCCTTCCTGAGACCTGACTCACACTCTGATCGAAGCTTCTGGATCCGCGGATCCTCTACCTGGGCTGCTCTGATCCTCTCTACTAAAGTAGACTGAATCTGTAAACTGGCTATAACTCCTGTATCTTGTGGCAAGATCACCTCAATTCCCATTTCCTGAAGGTCTTCCAAAATATGCCTCTGCGAGGTTAAAACGAATGCACCACCTTTCCTGCTCAAGGCATCTGCTACCACATTCGCCTTGCCTGGATGATACTGAAGATTTACATCAAAGTCCTTCAGTAACTCCAACCATCTTCTCTGTCTCATGTTCAGGTCCCTCTGGGTAAATACATACTTTAAGCTCTTATGATCAGTGTAAATCTCCACTCGCTCCCTATATAAATAGTGCCTCCATAACTTAAGTGAGAACACTACTGCTGCTAATTCCAGGTCGTGGGTCGGATAGTTCTTTTCATGGTCCCGAAGCTGTCGAGATGCATATGCTATCACCTTACCATGCTGCATCAATACACACCCAAGTCCCTTCCCGGATGCGTCACAATATATTATAAACCCTCCCGATCCTACTGGAAGTGTCAAGATCGGGGCTGGGATTAATCTCTTCTTTAACTCTTCAAATGATGTCTGACATTCCGCTGACCAAACAAACTCTACATCTTTATGCGTCAAACGCGTCAAGGGTGCCGAAATCCTGGCAAAATCTGCCACGAACCTCCGATAATAACCTGCCAATCCCAAAAAACTATGCACTTCTGCTATTGTCTTTGGAACTGGCCAATTCTCTACTGCCTCAACCTTCTTCGGATCTACTAACACTCCTGCTCCAGAAATAATATGTCCCAGGAACGAAATACGATCCAACCAAAACTCACATTTACTAAGCTTCGCATAAAGTTGATGCTTCCTCAAGGTCTGCAAAACTGTCCGAAGATGTTTCTCATGTTCTTCTTCACTACTGGAATAAACGAGGATGTCATCTATAAACACTACTACAAACTTATCCAAATAGGGTAGAAAGATGCGGTTCATCAAGTCCATGAACACGGCTGGGGCATTAGTCAGTCCAAATGGTATCACCAGAAACTCATAATGCCCATACCGCGATCTAAATGCTGTCTTAGGTATGTCCTGCTCCCGGACCCTCACTTGATAATATCCAGATCGAAGATCAATGTTAGAGAAAATGCAGGCCTTACTCAATTGATCAAATAAGTCATCAATCCTTGATAATGGATACTTGTTCTTCACTGTTACTGTATTCAACTGCCGGTAATCAATGCACATTCGCGTCGATCCATCCTTCTTGGGTACTAAAATCACTGGTGCTGCCCAGGGTGATTCACTGTCTCGGATAAACTGTTTCGTCTTCAGTTCTTCTTCATGCTGGTGCAACTTGTCCAACTCTGACTGCGACATCCTGTAAACTCTGCCGACTTTAGGCTCCGTCCCAGGATTCAACTCAATGCAAAACTCCACATCCCTCACCGGTGGTAAACCTGGAAGCTCATTTGGAAATACATCAAGAAATTTTCTGACCACTCTTGGAATCTGTTCCTGCTCTGCCAATGATTCTACAACGATGCCCTTGGGTCGATCCTCCAATGATCGAACAAAGACGAACTCCTCAATGCCAGGTATATTAAATACTACCCTACCTCTCCGACAATCTATAGTCGCATGACTGTCTCTCAACCAATCCATGCCTAGGATAACGTCAAAGTTGCCCATAGGGAACTCAATCAAAGATGCGGGCAATAATCGCCCACTTACTACGACCGGACACGCTAGGCACACTCTGCTAACTCCTACGAGCCCATTACCAGTGAGTATATTCATCCTCTCTGGCAATGCCTCGAACTCCAATCCAATACGTGTCGTAAATCGTGCAGATATAAAAGAGTGGGTAGCCCCCGAATCAAACAATGCTACTGCAGGAAAAGAGGTAACAGAAATATTACCTGCAACCACGTCGCCTGAAGCTAGTGCATCCTCCAGTGATAAGGTGAAGGCCTGGCCCTGGCCTTGCTGAGCTCCCTGGTGCTGCCTTCCTCGACCATGCTGTTGCTGCGGCCTCTGCAGGCCTTGCTGGTTCTGCGTCTGGCGAAACATCTGAGCTTGTGTCGGTAGATGCTGGGCTATCGGCCTTACGGCCAATGCTGGTCCTCGATTCGGTGCTGCCCCCAGAGCTGGCAATGCCAAAAACTGCTGAACTGGCCCTCCTGGCCTCTGCATCATAAGACAATTGGCAATCCTGTGGTCTGGACTGCCACACCTCATGTACAATCTGTTAGCTGAACGACACACATCCCTAGTGTGCCATTCCTTACCATAGTAAGTACATCCAATGGGCGCCCCCTGGCGCTGCTGCTGGTTTCTTTGCTGCTGATGCCGAGCTGGTGCTGTTATTTCTGATGCCGTCGTCCTCCGCGGTGCTCCTGACTCATGAATATGGATGCCGGGTGCTGGCGCCGATGTTCGCTGTACTGTTCCTTCGCCCCTACTCTGGGGATGTGACCTCTTTTGGCCCCCATGTCGTGTCACCAACCTTTGTTGGGTGAGTTCATGCCTCCGAGCAGCCGTTAAAACGGCATCAAAAGTCTGATAGTCATGCCCTTCTACTAGCTGTAGAATCTCCAAATGAAGTCCCTGCTGGAATCTTATAGCCTTCTCTGGCTCTGTAGCCACCATCGTTGGTGCAAACCGACTCAGTCTGCAGAACTCCGCTGTATATCCATCCACCGTCTTACCAGCCTGCTTGAGACTGATAAACCTCTGTTGTAGCTCATACCGCGCTACCATGCCAAAGTACTTGGCCTTGAATCTGGTACTGAAGCTATCCCAAGGAATAGGATGCCTCATTCCAACCTCTTCCGATGCCCACCAATCGCGGGCGAGATCCTGAAGTAACAGTCTGACTTGGTCAACCTTCTCTTCTGCGGGAACCTTAGCTGCAGTCAATATGGCCTCAGTATCCTGAAGCCATGCATCCGCCGTGATGGCATCCTCCGTGCCGTCAAAATATCTCGGATTAAGCCGACAAAACCTCCATGACGCTCCCGAATCATTTCTGACACTTCTCTCAAGGGCTAATTGTAACCCCTGATTCAACATCACATTCTGTTCCTGCTGCTGGGTCTGCTGTTGCTGATAGGCTGCCACATGACGCTGCTGAGTGGCCAGAAATCCCCGGATGACCTACAGGAGTGCTGCAGCATCAGGTACTGTCGTCGCTGCCGGTACCGCCGGGGGTGCGGGAGTTTCTAGAACCTGCGGTTCTATTGGCTCTGATATAACCTCCACTCGGATTTGGTCAGGAGAAGGCATTCTTTCCGGCTGCTGCCCCGTCGAGCCATGCTCTACTGGACGTTCCTCTATGTTGGCCTCACCAGCTACTGAGAACGAAGCACCCCTATAGAGTAAGATACATGATATCAAATGACAAGACGAGGAAGATTTGAGGATGCAATTCAAGTTATCAATCAAGACGAGAAAAGAGAAATTGAGGCAAGAGATTCAAAGGGAACAAGTTTTGATTGAGACTCCTATAATAGTAACACCCCACAAGTCTAAAAATCAGACCTGCATGGGCCACCAATAAAACCTTGTCACGCCCCAGTGCCGAAATAGGAGACGGACTAGGCCAGCTACTCCATATGAGGTATATAAACGTCATACGGCGATCGTGGCTGTCAAGAGACAAGGGGGTGCATGCTACATTCAAGCCTCCTATAGTCTAACAGAGCATCTAGGTCTCAATCAATCAAACAAGAAGCAGTAAATAATGATCATATAAGATAAAGCAGTAAGGCGTCCCCGATGCATCATCAAAATGATCATGGGGATCTAGCTTTATAAGTTAGCTAGCCCAGAGAGTCAAAGGTACATAATTGTATTCAGCTGCAGTCTGATTTAATTACAAATTATACAAGACAAAATATCCAGATTAGCCGGCTAACAGGTGCCGGTGGCTAAACGCCAGAACATAAGTAAAGATACTAGAGTGGTGGAGAAGAAACCCACTCAAGTCCTCCGCCAGCCATGCTCCTAGTATGCACCATTGACGTCGGGAAGAAAGTTTGGATCCTCAGGCGCTGCTACGAGATCTGGCCAAACAAAACCGGCGGGGTCAGCCCCGAATAGCAAGTACCACAAGGAAACACAAAAGAGTGAGATAAAATCCAAGCATAAATTAATAATACTAGTAATAATAAAAGCTTCATGTCGTAACCTCGGTCCACAGCCTGTCCTAGCACGATAGCCCAACCCAACAACCAAACAAGGACATGGGTTGGACCACGCACCATGACAGTCCATGTCCCTCGGCTACTAACGGAAGTTATAAGGCACACTCAAGTCATTTTTCAAGCGGCCATTCATTCATGCGGCTTTCTATATTTGGCGGAGTTATCCCCGCGATAATGATTAAAAGGAATCCTCAGATCGTGTCAACCCAGCAGGGCTAGCCAAACCATAAGACATATAGCACATTAATTATGCACCGGTCCCCCGGAGGGCTACCGCGCTAAAACATATAACACATAGCTCGTAGGAGTCGGATATAGCCATCCGCTATAGGCGGGTGAAACCATATCCGTGGTGGCCAACCCGACACGTCAGGACTGAGCCTGGGGTGGCTAGTATGGCATGATCTCGGGATTCTTCCCACCCAATGCATCTACCAAGTTAGTTGTCTAGTTAATCCCTAGGTTATCCTCGGAGTTCACATGTCGTGGTCATATGCTCACTTCCCTAGATATCGTACATTGTACGAGTACCCCAAGAAGTGATCCTTACTGGCTTATAGAGTCATACGTATGTACCCCCTTCTTGGTGTAATGCGATACACAACACATACCACGTTATTACTACTGACCAATCGTAATGTAAATGCTGGACTCTTGGAGGTACTGACAGGTATCACATAGGAACACTTAGCACATAGGATAGCACATCGCTGCTCACATAGATTGTACCTTAGTACACACATAGGGTTATTCAGCATACGCATAGGAGTCAGATCAGGAATGAGGGCCAAAATACAAGAGGAAAATAGAACAAGAAGGTACTATGCACTTAGGGTATGAAGAGCTCGCTAGTCATGAAGATTCTTGAAGCCAAAACAAAGATCTACAACTTTCATGTTGGGAGTTAGAAGAAATTCTGGCCACAATTCAGCCAAATAGGACTTAAAATAGCCAAAAACAACCAAAATAGACACTATGCGGCACTATTCAGCACTATACGGTACTATGCAGCATCCTTATGCGGCTCGACACTATGCGGTACTATGCAGCATTCTTATGCGGCTCGGCACTATGCAGCACTATACAGCATCCTTATGCGGCTCGGCACTATACAGCACTATGCAGCATCCTTATGCTGCTCGGCACTATGCGGCACTATGCAGCATTCTTATGCGGCTCGGCACTATGCAACACTATGCAGCATTCTTATGCGGCTCGGCACTATGCGGTACTATGCAGTATCTTTATGCGGCTCGGCACTATACGACACTATTCAGCATCCTTATGCAGCTCGGCACTATACAGCATCCTTATGCGGCTCGGCACTATGCGACATCCTTATGCGGCTCGGCACTATGCAGCACTATGCAGCATCCTTATACGGTTCGGCACTATGCAGCATTCTTATGCGGCTCGGCACTATGCAGCATCCTTATGCGGCTCGGCACTATGCGGCATCCTTATGCGGCTCTGCACTATGCGGCACTATGCAGCATCCTTATGCGGCTCGGTACTATGCAAAATTCTTATGCGGCTCGGCACTATGCGGCACTATGCAGCATCCTTATGCGGCTCGGCACTATGCGGCACTATGCAGCATCCTTATGCGGCTCGGCACTATTCAGTGGCACTATTCATCGTCCCTGCCAAAACCAGGACTGATGACATAGAAAATATCCAAATATTGTTTTGGCCATAACTTCCTCAAAACAAGTCGAAATCTAACTTTTTAAAGGGCAAAATTGTGTAGAATCAAATTTCCTACAACCTAGGATCATTAGTTTTTGAAAATAACCAAGTTTGATAGATCAAAACCATAAAAATACATAAAACCCTAGTTTTAGAAACTTAGATCTACACCAAACTAGTCATTAAAATTAAAAACTCCAAGAACTAAACTTGTAGAGAATGGAAAGAAGAACAATATAGACAAATAATATCAAAAGAAAAATCTAAAATAAAAAATGCATAAATCTCCACTTTTGAGCAAGTTGTACTTGCCTAAGGATGGTGGTTGAGGAAAATAAATGGAAGAGTGAATGAGGAGAGAGAGTGAGGAAGAGAATATAAATAGGGGTTGGGTTGGCTTAAGAAAACCCTAACCTCTAAATATGCTCTAACCATTCCACTAATGACATGCTTAAAACTATATGCAACCATTAAATATTAATAAATAGAATTATGCAGATGCTAAATACGGGATACCATGTACAAAATTCATGAAAGAATACGTCTATCGGGATCGGAAAGTGACAACTAGAATATCCTATCTTGTAAAATATGGTGTCAGTTTGGATTCCTTCTTTGACTATCTCCTCCCTCTTCACGAAAACCGAGTTATGATGTACTTACTCTCCTATTCAGCCTCACTATATTTTTATTTAAGATTTATTGTTATATTTTTTATATTAAATTTATTTTAATTTTGAGGATGAAATTTTTATAAGTTGGGTAGGATATAATCTCCCAAAAAATTTCAAGGATTTTTCAATTATTATTATTATTATTAATTGCTTAAATAATTTATTTTGAATTATTTTGTTATAAATATAGTCTTAGTCATGCTTAAATTTTGTTATGCATACTGACTAGACAATATGGCATGGCTAGTACGGTCAAGTGCCTTGACTAGCATATTAGCCATTGGCGTTACTAGATTTATTTACTTTAATATTTTGTTCATTAAAATTTATCAAATCATATTATGGTCATCTTTTCTACGTTTTAATATTTATTTATTTATTTGGTTTTTCTTTTAAAGGATTTAAAATTTAATATTATTTGTTGCAATAATAAGAGTAGTGTGTGCTCGCCCGATTTATTATACCCCTATTATTTTGTTGTTGTTGTTGTTGTTATTATTATTATTATTATTATTATTATTATTGATCATTTGTTAATTTATTAGTATACCATTTTTATAAATATAAGTACATATCTATGGGTAAAGTCCCCCAGCAAATAGAAAAGTGATACAAAGATTTTTTTTTTGGATTTTTATGTATTTTACATATTTTTACTCATGAAGGCTTCTCTAATTGAGTATATGTATATATATATATATATATATATAAATATATAAATATAAATATATATATATTAATATTAATATATATAGAAATAGTTATATAAGAAAAGATAGAAAAAAAGAAAAAGAAAAAGAAAAAGAAAAGGGTCGTCCTGTACTGTTTCCGCAGGGAACAGTACCCCTGGGAACCCGATAGGGGGAGCGTACGATGGAAGAACGAGGGATTGAGTCATTCAAATCTACGCAAATCTCCACCAAAACTTCTCAAAATTTTAAAATTGATCCTTATCCAGTTCTCCTCCCACCTAATCTAAACCCACTCAAATTCATAGAGGATATCAATTGGAAATAGGATTTGAAAATACAAATAAAAACGGAGCTGTCGACCCTTGTTCACGAATTTTTTTGATCCTTCAATCTAGCCGAGTGCTCAAAACACCCTCGGGAGCCCGGTCTACCACCTGCGCACAACCTCGTGCTGTAGCGTGGCCTTGCCGTGTGCCAGAACACTGCCGTCGACCTACAACAGTGGCGACACAGTTGACAGCGACCAACTCGAGGTACATGCCTTCAACTGAGTATTCCACAGCAATTGTTCAACGATTTTTCAATCGATAAAATCCTAGGCATAGATTAGTTGACCCTCTACGAATCTTGTCCACTGTTTCAATTAAACTGTCGAGAAATTTCCCATAAAACCTCTTTCAAATTCGGGAAAACACACAATATTGTGTCCCAAAATTTTATAGTTTTTCCACACGGAGACCGAGGTTTGGAAGGCAATTATTTGTCAATTCCTCAACTGTTTTAAAAATATATTTGTACAGATTCATATAAAACCTATATGAGATGGAAAACCAACTGTTAATTTTATTTTTTATGGATTAAATTGTTGATAAATTAGTTTCAAAGTTTAGGAAAAAACTAGTTTTTCGAACTATTAAATTTAATATTTTTACCGATACGGCGGACATCCCGATAAATCGAGCGACGTAGTCACAACCCATGAGCATCAAAAACTGCATATGGATGTTGTCAACGTGTGGAATTCGATAAAACTCGATTTTGTTGTGTGTGCGCGACGAAATCGAGACGTATCGGTCGAGATACCCCATATCGGCTGTTTTGTAAACTAGCCCATAACTTCGTGCACGTTCGTTATCTCGAAAAAAAACTTGTGCCATCAAGACCGTGTCATTTTTTTGGTCATGTTTGCCAAGTTTGGTCCAATTCTGAGAAGGTCGACCGGAATACTATTTTGGCGGACCTATGACCCGATTCAACGGATGAATTTGTGCATGGTCCACCGGAATCCAACTTTGGATATACGGTTGGATTTGTATCGTCAAACTGGACCTGTAGACGTATAGTTTGATGACTTTAGAGATTATAGGTACTGGCATGCTTTTTAGTACAAAGCGGGTCCAACGACGGACATCATTTTAACCCAAAATTATGATTTTGCTCCTGTGTCCAGAATTGGACTTTTGGGTAGGCATTTTTAGACATTTTTTAATATCAAAAATGTTCATGATGTTTATTTCAGCATCCGAGAGCATTTGTGGGATTTGACCTTTCATTGCTTCATTGATCTGACGATTCGAGCTACTAGATGCTGTCATTTTGCACACAACCTTAGGCAATTATACCTTGCCCACTATATTGTATTTTCATGCATTTTTCTATTTTTTTTCTTTTCAGTCATACTTGGTTACTACTTCTCATGTTCATGCCATTGTTATTTTTCTCAATTTACGTGCACGTACGATATTTCCTTCATTCTATATATCACTACTATTTCATGTATAGGTTTTGATAGTATTGATTTGTCACCTTCACTTGATATGCCGTGATATCTTACTTGAACTTGACTTGATTCGATTTGACTGGACACCTGTATAGTTCATTGTGACAGAGAGGATAGTTACTAGGCATGCGGGCTATATGATAGTATTTTGTTGGCCGACAGTTCGGATGAGCTTCGGTTGTGTTGATGATTCTGTTGGCCGTTAGTTTTGTGCTACGGATGTGATATTCTGTTGGTTGTTATTCTCGGAGGAGATGAGATTGTGATTATTCTGTTGGCCGTTAGTTTCGGATGAGCTACGATTGTGATGATATATGTATCTGTTAGCCCAAGTTTGAATATTGTTCTTGATGTTACGTTTTCATGTAGTTAGTTTAGAAGTTGAGTGCCATATTTCTGTCATCCCCTTTATGCATGTTATTTACTGTCATAGTAGCATGTTCTTTCTGTATCTTGTTACGTCCCACTGAGGACCTGGTGATTTCTCCAGGTGTGTGCTTTTATGACTTTCCGCGGTCGTGATCTTCTCCATTCATTCAAAGATGATTGCTCTTGGGTCATCTTGCTACTTGTTACAAATTCTTTTCTTATATTTTTCTTCTCATTTAATATAGTTGGAAGTAGATTTGTCTCCGCCCAACGACTTGCATAAAAAATAATTCAAAGTTGATTTATGATATCATTACTCTTTTATTTTGTGGATGAGATTAGTTATCGTGGTTATACTGCATTTTACAGCTTACGTATATCTATTATACGGCTGGCATGTCTACGTACCTAGTCCTATGTATTTTGGGACAGGGGCATGACATTGCGGCACTGGCTGCGCGCACAGAACGACGGATGATGGGTCAAAGTCCAGACTCAGGGTAAGTGGCTCTGGCTTTGTTAGTATTACCGTCGAGCACGGCGGTGAGGGATGACTAGGGTCATGTATGGTGGATGACTGGTAAGGAGGCGGCCGTGTGGTGGTGATGACCACGCTGGTGTTTGTTGATGCTTTGTGGAGGAAGAGTAGTGGTCGAAAACAGGGTTTGGTGGTCGTGGATTTTGGGGGTTGTCAGCTCGATTTCACCGAGGAGAGGACGGTCCCGATGGTGTTCTATGGTGGTCGGAGGGCGAACGGAGTTCGGATGATTACGGGCGTGCGCAGGTGGTCGGAGACGACGGGAAGACAGCGCTGGCGGCTGCACAAGTTACCGAGCAGAAATTAGGGTTATGGTTAGGGTTTTTGATTCGGGGATTGGAATTAGAAATTTGGTATTGTCCTGCACGACACATAATTTGGAGAACATCTCTGGCGTGTTGGCCACAGAGAGGAAACATGTATTTGTAATAAAAATAGTGGAAAGAAAAATAGGGACACGAACACGGTCACGATGAGATGATTGGCTATGGTTTGCTAGATGATGGTTAAAAATTTTTCTATGGAGAAAATAAAGGGAGAGCTCCTCTTATATAGGAGTGGGTTTCCCTAATGTGGGAAGGAATAGGAATTCAATAGATAGATCCTTCCACAGATTTAAATCAAAAAGAAGATGGATCAAATCTTAATACATAAATGATCACAATTACTTAAAAAATAATGTCTAATATTATTAAATAATATTAAAAATAGATTTTTATAATTTAAAACTTAAAGCTATTTAATAATTTAAAAGTACATCTTTTATAAAAATAAAATTATATTTGAAAAATCCCTTCATCAATCCAAAAATACATTTTATAAAAATAAAATAAAATTTATTTTCTAACTCGAAAAAAATTTAAAACTAAAATAAAATAAATAACAAATTTCAAAAATTCGAAAAGTGGGCTTACAACAAGCATGTGTTAGTAACATAAATGTGTCAATTAATACAATAAATCTTACACAATACGTAACATCCTTCCCTGTCACTACAAAGATATCATTCATAATACAAATGTGTCATAAGTGTATCCCTGCACCAAACATTCGTTAGCCATCACAAAATACATACACTTATGCGTGAACTCATGTCATGACCCGCACCCGCTAAAAGGGCACATGACGCGACAACGCCCAGCCCTCACCGAAAAAATAGCGTAGAACGCTGTGGATTTTTTAGTCTGACAACAGTTTATATATATAAAAAAACCTGTTGAGAATATGGTCAACTCCGAACGGAGGACAAGCAATAAATATATATGAGTACTCAATCACAACTCTAAGATGATAAAGTAAAGACTGAAAAATAAAGACAACAAGACGATAAAATATAACCTGACAAGTCCAACACAAAATAATATACAAGTCCAGTCTTTAATAAAGTCCAAATGTAATACAGTATCAAAAGTAACTGGAGACAAAGTCCAGTACAAAAGACCTACTCTAACTAAACAATAGGTAAAGTCTCGTCGGGCGGAGCTAAGCCCTGCGGGACCAAGTCTAGGCCCGCTACGTCATCCGGACCATAGTAGGTACTACAATCTCCCTCATCGGCATCTGTAATATTTTGTCAACAATCCAGTCAGGATGGAACGAGTACATATATCTCATAACAGATCTCAAGATAGAATAAAAGCTATAAGACTGTAAATAGAGCATATACAATAAATTATGGAGTGTACATGTATGTATCGTGGCATGGTAAGCTGTAGAGCTAGAGCTAGAACAAGAAAATAGAACGGAATCATGGTATATACACAGGTCAAGGTAAGCCATATGTCCAATGTGTGTGAGTAGTAGTTTCAGCTTGTGATCGGCTTGTGTACCTATCAAGAACTGGCCTGGCAAGTCATATGTGCGGTATATGACTCACACTGTTCGGGAATACGGGATTGATCTGATCAAAGGCATACGCTACTACTCCCCCTACCCCAACTGGTAGAATGGATCCAAACAGGATACGTCACTGTACGGGATTCTAATGAGAAGGTAGCTAACCTTCTCTAGAATCAGTGACCATATATTGAGCAAGAGCTACAATGGAGCTTCAACAATACATCCTAACCTAAGAAGGAGAAACATCTCTCGTCGGGATCCAGGAAAACTAATCCGTGAGAACCATGTGTCAGGAATAAACATATCAACACTAAGTACATGAATCATAACAGTTATCATAAATTGGGAATAAGTATCAGAGAATGTACTCGCCTGTAAGATGATAAAATATGTCGACCGGATCAACTGCAGTGTCTCGAGGACCTATAGAGAACAAGACGTATTAATACTATGTTTAGGAAGTAAAGTTAAATCAAATTAAATTCTATTTAGTCATTCTAGGTCAAGACATGTCTAGTTGGGTAATCTTGGTCATAGAAGAACATTGGAATCAATCTGAATTAAACTAGGTCGAAAATTGACTTATCGTTGACTTTTGGTCAACGGGTCAACTCTGGTCAACTCTAGGTCAACCCTAGGTCACTGGTGACTAATAGTTGACTTTTGGTCAACCGTCCAAGTTAAATGGAATTTGGGACTAAATTGGGTAAAGTGTTGACCCATAGTTGACTTTTGGTCTAAAAAGTCAACCGTGGTCAACCGGGGTCAAGACTAGGTTTAGACGGCTAATTCTAATCATTACCAACCTCTACAACCTATATCCAAGTCCATCTTGGACTTGGAAACTCAAATCTTGGCCGTAGGCCAATATCCTATTTTATCCTTAAAAATGGTAAAATTTTACCTTCGGCGATTATCAAGTTAGCCTACCTACGCTTGATATTCTGACCCGATCTCCCTAGGGTAGTAAGATACTAACCTATACATACGTTACCTACCAAAATACCTAGGTAAAGTGGACATCCAGTCCATGATACGGCCCATTGCCGATATCTTGAATATTTCAAGATACGCAATGATACGGCGCGACACCGGCACCCTACGACCCCGATTTCCACTCGGGAGCCTACCCGCAAAATCTAATTCACGTATTCTAGCTCCACGCCAAGTTTCGTCGCGATCCGATACTCGGAGCTCCGTTTCCTCCTTTAACTCGATTTCCTCTAAAAACTCCCTTTTAGCCCTTATTCTAATTCTCCTCCTTAACTCTTCCTCTAACTTCTTCTTCTAACCTCTTCTTCATATTTCTCCTCTAATTCTTCTTCTAACTCCTCCTTCCTATTCCTCTACTAATTTTTCTAACTTCTTCTAATTTTCTTCTCCTCTAACTCTTTCTAATTCCTTACTTCTTCTAACTTCTTTTCTTCTACTTCTTCTTATTTCTTTTCCTTCTTCTTTCTATCTAACTATCAATTTCTATCTATATATATATATATATACATATACATATCTATATATATATACACATATATACATATATGGGGGGGGGGGGTATACGTAGGCTAAAGGAGCTAGGGGGGTTTACTGCCACTGCAGCTGCTGTCATTGCAGTTGCTGCTACTGTGGCTTTACTGCCACTGCTACTGCTGTTAGCACTGCTGTTGCTGCTGTTGGCTATTGCCACAGCAGCTAGCAGCTGCTGTTGGCTATTGCCACAGTAGCTAGCAGCTGCTGTTTCTTCTCTTCTTCATTTATTTCTTCTTCAACTACTTTCTCTTCTCTCCTTCTATATATATATATCTATATATACATATATCTACCTAGATATCTATATATCTATCTATCCTTATATATATATATATATATATATATCTATATATCTATCTACACAACACTCATCTATATATATATATATACATACACACACACACACATCTCCATATACATATATATACACACAAACGTATATATATATATACATACATAGGCACATACCTATATATATATATATAAATACAAACTCACACACACCCTCACTCAAACACTCTCTCACACAAAAACACACACTCTCATCACCACACACAAACACCACCACTACCATTTCCCTTACACACACACAAATACCTATAAACATATATATATACATACATACATACATACATACATACATACATACATATATATATATAAAAAATATATATATATATATATATATATATATATATATATATATATATATATATATATATATATATATATACCATTAAAAATAGAAAACCCCCAATAATTTCCTTAACCTAGATTTCTAGGGGACCCTATGAAAATTGTGGGCAAAGTGTAGAGAATCCCATTCTCTACAATTATTGTGAAGGCATTAATGGAGAAGAGTAATAAAAGAGGAATTTAATGGCTTACCTAAATTAGGTTTCCTTGGAGGAGAAGAGCTCGGGAGAAGAAAAGGAATTTTTAGAGAGAGAGAGTTGTGACTTAATGAAGAAGAAAGGGGGGAGGGGAATTGCTTCTCATGGCCGGCCTTTGTAGGGGGGTTATTGGGTTTGGGTAAGATCCAATAACCCCCCCAAACCCAATAGACTTAGGTTTAGTTGGGTTCGGTTTGTTTCGGTTTGTTTCGGTCTAATTTCTAAATACTAATTAAGCTCTAAAATGACTAATTAATCTATAGAAATAGGGTTTATGGTTTCTAGCCTAATTATGATAGTGTGTGGGCCAAGTCCAGCTAGTTTGTGGGTTCCACTAGTGTCCAGGCTACCCGGGTCTCCAACTTAAGTCCAAATTGGATAAAATTCAAACCGACTCAAATAAATCCCTAAAAATCATATAAAATCAAATAAAATTTCTAAAAAAATTATAAAACTTGAAAATGACAAAAATACCCCTAATTCGAAAACTGGGGGTGACAAATCTACCCTCCTAAAAAAATTTCGTTCTTGAAATTGAATGAGAACTAACACAGCAATCATGAACAGAACAAGGAAGAAAAGAAAGGAATTTACCTCAAGGCTCGAAGAGATATGGGAATCGCTCCCGCATGTCGTCCTCCCTCTCCCAGGTGGACTCACCTGGAGAGTGGTGTCTCCATGCAACGCGAACCAAGGGAATGACCTGGTTCCGGAGCACCTTCTCTCTTCGGTCCAATATCTCAACCGGCTTCTCTGGATAGCTGAGTGTCGGTCCCACCTCGATCTCGGAGTGGTCTAAGACGTGACTGGGATCTGCCACGTACCGTCTCAGCTGTGACACGTGGAACACACTGTGTACTCCCTCTAGTACGGGCGGTAACTCCTGTCGGTAAGCCACTGCACCGACCCTGCCCAGGATACGGAATGGTCCGATGTATCGTGGACTAAGCTTCCCGCTGCCACCAAAATGAATCGTGCCACGCATCGAAGAAATCTGCAGAAAGACAAGATCATCAACCTAGAACAAAACACAAGACTTAGAGCTTGATCTAAAACAATCAAAATCAGACTCAAATACTAGAAAAAATTAAACTATACCTCAAACTCTAACGGCCTCCGGTGGCTATCGGCCCAGTGCCGCTGCCTATCCTGCGCCACCCAAAGTCTATCTCTGATAACCCTGACCTTCTCTACAGCATCCACCACCATCTCAGGGCCAAGCAAAACCCTCTCGTCGACATTATCCCACGATAAGGGAGTACGACACCTCCGTCCGTATAGAGCCTCGAAAGGTGACATCTCTATACTGGCTTGGTAGCTGTTGTTGTAAGCAAACTCTACCAAGTGAAGGTGGTCCACCCAAGATCCCCCGAAGTCCAAGACACAGGTGTGCAGCATATCCTCGAGGGTCTGAATCGTCCTTTTCGACTGCCCGTCTGTCTGGGGGTGGTATGCGGTACTGAACTTGAGCGATGTGCCCAAGCTAAGCTGCAAACTCCTCCAGAAGTGGGAAGTGAATCGGCTGTCCCGATTCGAGACTATACTCACAGGAACCCCGTGCAATCTGACTATCTGTCGCACGTACATCTCGGCCAACCTCTCCGTCGGCAAACCCACTTTGAAAGGCAAAAAGTGGGCCGATTTGGTCAATCGATCAACAACGACCCAAATCGTATCCTTCCCTCCTGGAGAGCGCGGAAGCCCAGATACGAAGTCCATAGTGATATGCTCCCATTTCCACTCAGGAATGGGTAGTGGCTGGAGCAATCCACCGGGTCTCTGCCTCCCGGCCTTCACCTGCTGGCACACCAAGCATCTCGAAACGAACTGAGCCACCTCACGTTTCATGCCATACCACCAAACATGCTGTCTCAAGTCTCTATACATCTTGTTGGCTCTGGGATGCATAGAGTACTGAGAACGGTGCGCCTCCTGAAGAACCTCCTTCCGAAGTCCTCCGCTCGGCACGCACAATTTGGTACCAAGCCTCAACGACCCATCCCCTGCTATAGAGAACTCATCCAACAGTCCTCTCTGGACCTGCTCCCTGATGACTCTCAGAGCCTCATCCTCAAACTGAGCTGCCCTGACTCTGTCCATCAGCTCTGACTGCACCTGGAGACCCCACATCTGTGCCTCGAACCCAGGAACTATCACCTCTATACCCAAGCTCTCCAGATCTGCCAGAAGGTGACGATCCATCGTCAAACACATGGCCACGGGATACCTGCTCAAAGCATCTGCGACCACATTGGCCTTCCCCGGATGGTACTGCAAGGATATATCAAAATCCTTCATCAGCTCCAACCATCTCCTCTGCCTCATATTCAGCTCCTTCTGGGTAAACACGTACTTCAAGCTCTTGTGATCTGTATAGATCTCAACTCGCTCTCCGTACAGATAGTATTTCTACAGCTTCAAAGCAAAGATGACCGCTGCCAGCTCCAGATCGTGGGTAGGGTAATTCCTCTCATGAGGACGTAACTGCCTAGATGCATAGGCAATCACCTTCCCGTGCTGCTGAAGCAAACAACCCAAACCCCGTCCTGAAGCATCACTGTAGATCGTATAACCACCAGATCCAGATGGTAGCGTCAAGATAGGAGCTGTAGTCAACCTCGCCTTCAGCTCCTCGAAGGTGGCCTGGCACTCATCGGACCAAACAAACTCCTCGTCCTTCCTGGTAAGGCGGGTCATCGGCTGGGCAATCCTGGAAAAGTCCTACACGAACCTCCGGTAGTAACCTGCCAGACCCAGAAAACTCCGAACCTCAGCTACTGAGCTCGGCGTAAACCAGGACTCCACTGCAAAAATCTTCTTCAGATCCACTGAAATCCCCTCGCCAGAGACAACATGGCCTTGGAACTCTACGCGATCCAAGAAGAACTCGTACTTGGACAGCTTCCCATACAGTTGCTCCCTCCTGAGAGTATCCAACACAATCCTCAGGTGCTCCTCGTGCTCCTTTGGTATCTTCGAATAGATGAGAATGTCATCAATGAAGACCACCACGAACTTGTCAAGGTACTGATGAAATACCTTGTTCATCAAGTTCATGAATACCGCCGGGGCATTGGTCAACCCAAACTGCATGACTGTATACTCATACTGGCCATAGCAGGTCCGAAAGGCAGTCTTCGGAATGTCATCCCGCTTCGCCTTCAGCTGTTGGTACCCGGTACGCAAGTCGATCTTCGAGAACACCCTCACGCCGCTCAACTGGTCGAACAAGTCATTAATCCTCGGCAAGGGATACTTGTTCTTGATGGTAAAGTTGTTGAGCGCCCTGTAATTAATGCACAGACGTACCGTACCATCCTTCTTGGGGACGAAAAGAACTGGCGCGCCCCAAGGTGAAGAACTAGATCGAATAAAGCCCTTGTCCTCCAGCTCGTCGACGTGTCTCTTCAGCTCCGCTAACTCACTGTTGTTGATTCTATAGACGTGCTGGGAGATAGGCTCAGCGCTCGGCACTAGATCTATAGAAAACTCAACATCACGATCTGGCGGCATCCCGGGCAGCTCCCCAAGAACTCAGCAATGAGTGGATGTGGCAACACCGGTCCCGCCAACAATGCTCTGCAGAATCCATCTTCCTGCTCCGCTGCACCCTTGGTGAACTCATACTCCGGCTCTCCCGGTGGCCTAAACAGAATCCTGCCCCCTCTGCAGTCAATGCTAGTGTGGTACATGCTCAACCAGTCCATACCGAGTACCACATCGTAACTCGGAAGTGACATTACGAGCAAACACGTACTCAGCTCCCGGCCTCTCAAGGAAACTCTCCGTCCCTTGCAAACATTATTAACTAGGATGATGCCATTTCCAGTCATAATCTTGCAAGTCCTACCAAGATATTCAGCAATAATATTGTGCCTAAGAGCAAAAGAAACAGACACAAAACTGTGCGTAGCACCATAATCAAATAAGGCCAAAGCTGGAAAAGAATCGAGCAGAATAGAACCTGTGACAACATCCGCGATAGGCTCCATCTCCTCGGCTGTAAGAGCAAAGGCTCTACCCTGACCACCCCTCTGCTGGCGGTGCTGAACAAACTGCTGCTGCTGAGTCGGAAGTGGACCTCGCTGCTGAACTACCGGCACACTAGCTGGGGCCCTCTGAACGGGTGCCCTCTGAGCTGCTCCAGTAACACAGGGGTTCTTGGGACACTCCCGCATCTGATGCCCAGCGACACCGCAAAAGAGACACAGCCCCAGCCTCCTCCTGCAGAACTCGAAGAGGTGACCGGGCTTCTTGCAGAAGTGGCACGGTGGATCATCCTGCCCCGGACGCTGCTGACCCCTCTGGACAGACGCTCTGGCCTGCCCCTGCTGCTGGTGATGCTGGAAAGACTGATGCTGAAGCTGAGGGTGCTTAGCAGCCCCTGCGCTGCTACTGGTCCCCGAAAACAAATCACGATCTCTCTTCGGCTTCAAGCCCCACTCCCTCTCCACCTTCCGAGCCTCCGCATAAACCTCTGCATATGTCACATAGAAGGAAGAGATCAGGATCTTGATATCCCATGTCAATCCCTCCCAGAAGCGCTCTGCTCGGATCACCGGGTCGCTCACCAAGCCGGTCGAACTCCGCCGCATACTCCTTTATAGTCATCCCGCCCTGCTGCAGGTTTTGGAACTGCCGCACTAGGCCGATCTTGTCCGTGGAGGAAAAGAACTTCTCTCTGAACAGGGCCCGAAACTCATCCCAAGTATGGCCCTCTTCTGCAAGAGTCGGCTCATTCCGGAACCATGTCCGAGCAACATCTAACAACTGTAAACCAACTGCCTCGACCTTCAGGTCGTCTGCCAGGCGGGAGGCCCTCATCTGGCGCTCGATATCCTCGAGCCAGTCATCAGCATAAATAATGCCCTCGGTCCCCTTGAAATCTCTCAAACCCAGCTTCTTGAAAGCCTGGATATCCCCGATCTTTTGCTGCTGCTGCTGCTGCTGTTGAACCTCCCTCTGTGGAGCCCCACGCTCTACTGCCGCCATAGCCAACCTGTGTGCATCTTCCATGCCCTGGTGCATGGCCTCTGTCTGCCTCAACTGAGCCTCGTGCTGGGCCCGTTGGGACTCCAGCACCTGGTGAAAGAACGCGAGCATCTGCCCCATGTCTGTGGGCAGAGAAGGCAACTGAGGAATAGCTCCCACCATCACCGGAGGAGTCCCCTGCTGAGGAGGAAGAACGCCCCCGGCAGCTCCCGCCGTAGCCCCCGGCACTACGGGAAGAGCACCCGCAATGGCCCCAGGGACGGTCATCGAGAGCGCTGGAGGAGTACCCCCGAGAGCCCCAACAGAAGTCCCATCAGCCGGAGAAGTGACCGGAGCCTGTCTGCCAGAGGTGGCAGACCTCTCTGTCTTCCCGTGCTCCTTGCCAGGAGAATGAGTCATAACCATCCTGGAGACAGATTGAAAAAAAATATCAATATGGCACATGAAGGATTATATCAAAGGAGGACAGCTAGAAAACAGTAAATCAATATCAAAGACGGTAAGCAAGATAAGCAAGGAAAGATCCTACTGTGATTGAGCACTCTTAGCCTACTACCTCTTATGTGTAACACAGGCTCGTAGTCAACACTCTAAGATGAGTGCCGTTACGACATCGCACTAATTGCGACTTCATGACCTGCGTGGGCCACCACTAAAACGTGTCACGACCCGCACCCGCTAAAAGGGCACGTGACGCGACAACGTCCAGCCCTCACCGGAAAAACGGCGTGGAACGCTGTAGATTTTCTAGTCTGACAACAGTTTATATATATAATAAAACCTGTCGAGAATATGGTCAACTCCGAACGGAGGACAAGCAATGAATATATATGAGTACTCAATCACAACTCTAAGATGATAAAGTAAAGACTGAAAGATAAAGACAACAAGACGATAAAATATAACCTGTCAAGTCTAACACAAAATAATATACAAGTCCAGTCTCTAATACAGTCCAAATGTAATACAGTCTCAAAAGTAACTGGAGACAAAGTCCAGTACAAAAGACCTACTCTAACTAAACAATAGGTAAAGTCTCGTCGGGCGAAGCTAAGCCCTGCGGGACCAAGTCTAGGCCCACTACGTCATCCGGATCGTAGTAGGTACTGCAATCTCCCTCATCGGCATCTGTAATATTTTGTCAACAATCCAGTCAGGATGGAACGAGTATATATATCTCATAACAGATCTCAAGATAGAATAAAAGCTATAAGACTGTAAATAGAGCATATACAATAAATCATGGAGTGTACATGTATGTATCATGGCATGGTAAGCTGTAAAGCTAGAGCTAGAACAAGAAAATAGAATGGAATCATGGTATGTACACAGGTCAAGGTAAGCCATATGTCCAATGTGTGTGAGTAGTAGTTTCAGCTTATGATCGGCTTGGGTACCTGTCAAGAACTGGCCTGGCAAGTCATATGTGCGGTATATGAATCACACTGTTCGGGAATGCGTGATAGATCTGATCACAGGCATACGCTACTACTCCCCCTACCCCAACTGGTAGAATGGATCCAAACAGGATACATCACTGCACGAGATTCTAATGAGAAGGTAGCTAACCTTCTCTAGAATCAGTGACCATATATTTGACAAGAGCTACAAGGGAGCTTGCATAATTCATCCCAACCTAAGAAGGAGAAACATCTTTCGTCGGGATCCAGGAATACCAATCCATGAGAACCATGTGTCAGGAATAAGCATATCAACACTAAGTACATGAATCATAACAGTTATCATAAATTGGGAATAAGTATCAGAGAATGTACTCACCTGTAAGATGATAAAATATGTCGACCGGATCAACTGCAGAGTCTCGACGACCTATAGAGAACAAGACGTATTAATACTATATTTAGGAAGTAAAGTTAAATCAAATTAAATCCTATTTAGTCATTCTAGGTCAAGACATGTCTAGTTGGGTCAATCTTGGTCATAGAAGAACATTAGAATCAATCCGAATCAAACTAGGTCAAAAATTGACTTACCGTTGACTTTTGGTCAACGGGTCAACTCTGGTCAACTCTAGGTCAACCCTAGCTCACTGGTGACTAATAGTTGACTTTTGGTCAACCGTCCAAGTTAAATAGAATTTGAGACTAAATTGGGTAAAGTGTTGACCCACAGTTGACTTTTGGTCTAAAAAGTCAACCGTGGTCAACCGGGGTCAAGACTAGGTTTAGACGGCTAATTCTAATCAGTAACAACCTCTACAACCTATATCCAAGTCCATCTTGGACTTGGAAACTCAAGTCTTGGTCGTAGGCCAATATCCTATTTTACCCTTAAAAAGGATAAAATTCTACCTTCGGCGATTATCAAGTTAGCATACCTACGCTTGATATTCTGATCCGATCTCCCTAGGGTAGTAAGATACTAACCTGTACATACGTTACCTACCAAAATACCTAGGTAAAGTGGACATCCAGTCCATGATACGGCCCATTGCCGATATTTTGAATATTTTAAGATACGCAATGATACGACGCGACACCGGCGCCCTTCGACCCCCGATTTTCACTCGGGAGCCTACCCGCAAAATCTAATTCACGTATTCTAGCTCCACGCCAAGTTTCGTCGCGATCCGATACTCGGAGCTCCGTTTCCTCCTTTAACTCGACTTCCTCTAAAAACTCCCTTTTAGCCCTTATTCTAATTCTCCTCCTTAACTCTTCCTCTAACTTCTTCTTCTAACCTCTTCTTCATATTTCTCCTCTAATTCTTCTTCTAACTCCTCCTTCCTATTCCTCTACTAATTTTTCTAACTTCTTCTAATTTCCTTCTCCTCTAACTCTTTCTAATTCCTTACTTCTTCTAACTTCTTTTCTTCTACTTATTCTTATTTCTTTTCCTTCTTCTTTCTATCTAACTATCAATTTCTATCTATATATACATATACATATCTATATATATATACACATATATACATATATGGGGGGGTATACGTAGGCTAAAGGAGCTAGGGGGTTTACTGCCACTGCAGCTGCTGCTGCTGTGGCCTTACTGCCATTGCTACTGCTGTTAGCACTGCTGCTGCTGCTGGCTATTGCCACAGCAGCTAGCAGCTGCTGTTTCTTCTCTTCTTCATCTATTTCTTCTTCAACTACTTTCTCTTCTCTCCTTCTATATATATATATATATATATATATATATATATATATATATATATATATTTTATATATATATATATATATATATATATATATATATATAAAATATATATATATATATATATATATATATATATATATATATATATATATATATATATATATATATATATATATATATACATACACACACACACATATATATATATATATATATATATATATATATATATATATATACATACACACACACACATATATATATATATATATATATATATATATATATATATATATATATATATATATATATATACATACACACACACACACATATATATATATATATATATATATATATATATATATATATATATATATATATACATACACACACACACATATATATATATATATATACGTTTGTGTGTATATATATCTATATGGAGATGTGTGTGTGTGTATGTATATATATATATATATATATATATATATATGTGTGTGTGTGTGTATGTATATATATATATATATATATATATATATATATATATATATATATATATATATATATATATATATATATATATATATATATATATATATATATATATATATATACAAACTCACATACACCCTCACTCAAACACTCTCTCACACAAAAACACACACTCTCACCACCACACACAAACACCACCACTACCATTTCCCTTACACACACACAAATACCTATAAACATATATATATATATATATATATAGATATATATATATATATATATATATATATATATATATATATATATATATATACCATTCAAAATAGAAAACCCCCAATAATTCCTTAACCTAGATTTCTAGGGGACCCTATGAAAATTGTGGGCAAAGTGTAGAGAATCCCATTCCTACAATTATTGTGAAGGCATTAATGGAGAAGAGTAATAAATGAGGAATTTAATAGCTTACCTAAATTAGGTTTCCTTGGAGGAGAAGAGCTTGGGAGAAGAAAAGGAATTTTTAGAGAGAGAGAGTTGTGACTTAATGAAGAAGAAAGGGGGGGGGGATTGCTTCTCCTGGCCGGCCATGGTAGGGGGTTATTGGGTTTGGGTAAGATCCAATAACCCCCCAAACCCAATAAACTTAGGTTTAGTTGGGTTCGGTTTGTTTCGGTCTAATTTCTAAATACTAATTAAGCTCTAAAATGACTAATTAATCCATGGAAATAGGGTTTATGGTTTCTAGCCTAATTATGATAGTGTGTGGGCTAAGCCCAGCTAGTTTGTGGGTCCCACTAGTGTCCAGGCTACCCGGGTCTCCAACTTAAGTCCAAATTGGATAAAATTCAAACCGACTCAAATAAATCCCTAAAAATCATATAAAATCAAATAAAATTTCTAAAAAATTATAAAACTTGAAAATGACAAAAATACCCCTAATTCGAAAACTGGGGGTGACAACTCATCATCACCACCAACTAAGTAAACCTGCAAGGAGATGATATTAGCATGCAATTTAACTATATAAAGGTCACTGGAACCCCAAACCATAATAGACTATTCTCTTGATAATTAAGACTATGATTCTTCGGTGTGTAGATAGCTAGCTCCACCGAAGGTCCTGAAATATCTGTATTGTGATGTGCCCTTTTAGTTCAGGTACAAGCCTCACTGAAGGTCCTGCAATACCCTGTTCATGAAGCACATTCTACCTAATTTTTTCCTAGACCAAATCGATTTTGGTGGCCCCCAAAAACCGTTCGAAGAAAGTATAACCTTGTGCACAAGTTGTCCATGACCATGCAATATGCATGAACAATTAATCAACTATAGAATATATGCATGGTACATAAATCTAAATAAAGTATCATATATATCTACTCGTATAACCGATCATACTCGTGATATCATACTTCTATTTTATGTCCTGATTGGCGACCCATAGGTCCCAAATATATCGTGGCACCGTGCCATAACCCTACAGTTTTGTGGTACCGTACCACATCATGCAACACCACTCCGTGGCACCATACCACACATATCTATACCTTTATATGGCACTAAGCCTCACATTTATACTATACCGTGGCACCGAGCCACACATCCATCTATATCGTGGTATCATGCCAGGTTTCCTTACTATTCTACTTCCCTGCATAAATAATATGATATACAACCATATACGTACAACATAATATTTCACATTACAACTTAAACAATAATACTATAGTCCATGTGATATGTATTATAATGTCCCGCTCCGTACGGTGCATTATGCTGAGTCGTTGACTCGAAGAGTTGCGTTGACCTAAAATATATATCGATGCAAATCGATATAAAGATTTACGTTGACCCGATGAATGTATTGAATAAGTTCGATGGAAGTGTTAAGTTGGCCCGAGAGAAAGTATTGAATTTGTTCGAAGAACTAATAAATCGAATCGACGCAAGGCATTAGTCCGATTCAGACAGGTATTAATTTTAGTTGGTTTCATGTGTAGGCTATATGTTTATGCTGAAATATAAGATGTCGACATTTTGTCTAATTTGCAATGGTGTCCGCAAAACCAAATCGTCGCCTTGCCACGAACAGAATCATAGGCACGGTAGGCCAAATCACTTAGATAATTCAATGCAGCACGAAGTGTTCGAATGGCCAAGTCAGAAGAGTTGGCCGTACAAACAAAGTTATAAAATCGAGCCGTATCAGCTCGACGAAACGACAAGACGTACCAGCTAAGGTGGGAGGACTTTGACCATTCTTTGCTACTCCTGCATGCCTAAGTAAAATATACCATTGTATGTTAAGTTAACCTATCGAGACCACGTGCGTGGCTCGATCGAGAGATGAACATAGTGCGTGTCGAACACTAGATAGAATAATTGAAATAAAATGTACATTAAATGTACGAGTTGCTATTGACCATTGAATATCGCAAAGACGAGTGCCTCGGTGCGCAAGCCATAATAACATGGGATAACTGTATCGACAAGTACCTCAGCGCATGAGTCGTTCGTGCCTTTGCGCATGAGATTGAAGGCTAGCATATTGAAAGACTATTGAGACAAGTGCCCTAGTGCACGAGCCATGAACATTGAATACTAAGGCATAGAATATAGAAATATGGTATTGAGGCGTACATCGCGTGCACGACTCGAAGAATAGAGAACAATTGTGTCAAAGCGTGCGTACGTGCACGAGAATCATAAAAGATGGCTTCATTACGAAGAGAACAGTTGTGGCATGAATGTGACGGAACTGTCGAATATGGCACGGTGCCTTAGAAATATTTAGGACCTTCGGATCATTCGTTTGATAAATATCGAGTTGAGGCATGGTGCTATTGAACATTGAAACGAAGAATGAAAACATATAAAAAATGTAAAAACATTGAAAGTAAGAGAATTACAAGACAACGTAAAGTCTGAGTCTCGGACACAAGACTATGTTTGGTTGTTTGAATAAGACGTGCGTTGCATGGTCGAATGGACTTGAGAAATAAACTGAAGATAATCTCCTGTGCACGGGTGTTCCCTCTAACGAGTTATTGGACCGTGGCACCGGGAACGTTCGACATAGGAGGGAATGTTAAACTTTGATGGACACACATCTCTAAGACGATTAGAGACTGGTTATTGATGTGAAAGCCGCAATAATTGGTACGCAACGGTAAGTCTCCTGTTATTGGGATAGCAACCCATCCCGTGAGGCGTCGGGCTACCAAATTTGAGAAAAGAAAAAGAAGAAAAGAAAAGAAAAGAAAAGAAAAGAGAAACACATTAGTCCATTCTAGCACGAATATACCAACGACCTTCATATAGTTAAGGAACGGTGGGCCGAAAGTGCAGGAACAATAGATCCTGTAAAGAGCACTTATAATATGACAGGGAATGAATGAGGCGTATTCACCTTGCGTCGGTGCAAGAACAAGTGCATCGATGTTGGTAAGAAGTCACAAAACAACACGAGATTGCTATTGGTTGCCTGCTTGCTTATGCGAATCAAATAACATGCTTGCCATGATAACATGTTTTATCGCTTTCGAATATGCCATAAACTCACCCTAAGGCAATGATAGGAAGATCACTAACTTGTATGCTACATGATTCGATACACTACTTAATGTCGGTTTAGTAAAGTGGACTTTTGATCAGTACAACGAGGAAGAAAGTACTAATCTTTTACTAGTTTTCTAGCAGGTTCAGGGAATGGTCTGCTCGTGATAGAGCTTCACTTGAACGTGCTGAAGCATGGACTACCATAGCGTATTGAGGCGTGCGACTGCATTGACGTTCGAACTTGCAACATGATTGATGCAGCCGAGATATAGAAGACATGATGTATGGAACGGTGAAATCCTTTGTGGGCAAGGGAGAACCTGAGTGTTGTAGCCAATCTGGCAAATTCAGTTGGTTTATTGAAAGCCTTTGTAACCTCAGTTCAATTATTAATAAAAAGAATTATTTTGTATACTTCGTTTCTTTCGGTGCTAATATCAAATCAAAGATAACCATTTGAAAACTTATCATCTTGCCTTGTATAAGTGTAACTCCAGACTCGTATGACATCACACCCCCATCGATGATGAACGATTTGGATAAATCGATGCGAAGACGAGCAATTTTTTGGGTCGGGGCGTGACAAATTGGTATCAGAGCTCTAGGTTCAATTGCCTCAGGATGCTTGCTTCGTTTCAATTCTAAAGAGTTTCCTAAGACCAATCAAATCACTCTTGGCTCTACTCTATGCCGTACTGGATGTTCCATACAATATGTCTAAAACAAATTGTGTAATTTTGCCGCATGTGTTTTGGAAATTACATGATGTTTTTTAAGAAAGTCACGAAATATTTGTTGCATCGAGTGGAACGAGCCGTGAAATATTTTTACTGCAAGTGCAACAAGTCATGAGTGGAGATGTTTGTTGCTTTAATGCAACAGTCGATATGAGAAATATTGGTTGCATCGATATAATAGAAGTCATGGAATGTTGCTGTATCAATTGTAATAAGTTGAATTGTGAATGATGCATTGCAAGAAAAATAAAAGTGATATCGAATGTGTTGAACGAATTCGAGTATTAGCTTCAGATGTAAGGATAAATCGTTACACGAGGTACAACGGATGTCAAAAATGAATCGTTGCATAAGGTGCAATTGAAGGAACTAAAATCATAAATCAATAGAAACTAATCAGTACAGTTGCGCATCGAACTTGTGTTGGCAAATGAAAACATTTTCCGAATTGTGTCTGATTTTGATTAATCAAAAGTTACGGTTGTGATCAGCATGATCACTGCGGAAATCGTAAGTCAGAATAGATTATTGGTTCATACAGAGTATGCTACGAGGGAAATAACTTGATTTCCGAGTAGTGTATGATATACCACGTATGCGATGGATGGCGTGACTTGATTTCCAATCAGGTCCATTCAAGGATTTCCTTAGTGCAGCTGGATATTTTTCAAAAGGATCAGTCACCTGGCGCTGTTAAGCCCTCACTGCACACTTTCCATTCTGAGTGGTATATGTAATAACACTTGTACAATGGATTCTATCGACACATTGCTTAAATTACGGAAGGTTTGTCCGCAACGGACGGAAGAGTACCGAGACTCGATTGGAAATTTGTATGACAGTATGTTAATGCAAGTGTTATTCGATAATCGGTTGGAATGATAGGGCAGGGAGTCGTATCAATAAATGATACGTCGAACACAAATTTATAAGTCGGTCCAACGATCGAGACTTAACGAAATGATTATGTCATGAAACAATAATCGGATCGATGGGATAGAAAAATTAAACTTATAAAGGAGTCGTACGACTTGCGATATCGATAGAAATGTTGGGCGATACGAATTGTAATCGAATCGCATGACTTGCGATCTCGTTAGAAATGTTGGACGATACGAATTGTAATCGGATCGCACGACGTGCGACTTCAAGGAAAATGTTGGTTGATGTGGATAATCGTGCCTAAGAAAATAGTTGATTATGTTGCGACGAAATCAATTGAGTATGACTAAAACACGCGAAACTTGGAGGGCATGATCGTATAACTCGAGGGTTTGAAGTTGGATAATCGGTAACTCGGTTACACGATCGAGGTATAGCTGGATGCAACAAATCGGGAAACTGTTTAATGCGTATGGAAAAGTTTGTAGTGAACTTGGATGTATTTAATACGAACTAAAGTCGACGTTGGTACAGATTCAAAGTTGACCCTCGTGCTATCGAAATTGATATGACCTATCGAAATCGATATGCAAGGAAACGTAAGCATGATGTGAGAACAAAAAATGGGGCAGGCCTACGATATCGAGAATTTTGAAAATAGCAATAGGAAAATATCGAACTGATTGATTGTAAACTTTGTGATTGATCAGACGAGACCATAAAGTTATCGATGTTTTGGTGTGTATAGCATCTCAGATGTCGATCGTGGGTAGATAGACTCGAACTCAATACGAGTAGATGTTTCGTGAATTTTGGAATCATTGACAGTAGTACGTGAATTACTCGGACGATAGTTGCGTCTCAGTTGCGCAGATATAAATAGTTATGTCCGATGGGTAGAAATTGTCGAAATGTGATTTGGTTCCGAAATAATATAGTATGGTTCGTAGTAACTGTCCTTCGTTAATGATCCACAATTATCGAGCGTAGCTTCGGGGCAGCTGACCTTAGAAGACTTGACCGCAAAATCAAAGAAAATATTGCAGACCCATAAGATGACCCTTACAATATCACATATGAATCATTTGGTGCATGTTGATGATAAGTCTAGATGATTTTGATAATCGTGCTATGCACGAGAGCGAGCGATAAGAGGATGACTTACGAGTTATGTCATTAGATTTGGATACACCTTTTAATTGAGCTTGCGTGAATTGAACTTACATTCGATGTTGCGAGACGGATAAGTTTAGAATTTGGCTAGGAATTCCCTACTCAATAGAAATCGAACATAAGACGCGTTGTAAAGACCTTTGTGTCAGAACGATTGTAGCCTTTGAGCACTGTCGACTTGAGTTAAACTTTCATATTGGAAAGACCGTTGCCTTTGAGCATTGTTAAACAATTGTGTCGGAAGGACCATTGCCTTTGTGTAATGTTAATTTAAAGTTACGTTGGGAGAATTTACACACGGTGTCTAGGTAAGTCACCTAGCGGGCGTAGCCCTAAATTTTGAAGCATTTGCAAGTCAACGAAGGAAATCGTATCGAGATTAGTTGTATAGCAAGACTTCGGAAATAGTTGGGCAGCGAATTCGAACACAAAGCGTTACGGTAGATCGTTACGATCGGATGCGTGATGGCTTAACGCAACGCATAAAAATGATGGTCCATACGAAACTTACGAAAATGAGAAATGTGATTTTTGAATCGCGTCGCATAAGACAATTTTTGGTAAATGAATCACGTATGTATCGAATATACGTATGCGATAAAACTTTGAGAACAGTCGCTAATGATAAGTCCGATCGAGAGTACGAGATGGCAAGCATAGGATTGAAAATTTACCTGTTAGCTTTGTTCTAATTTTCTACCACTGGGCTTGACTGAAATGCATATATTTTTGGGACGCCTTGAATATGTGTAACGATCCAAATCAAGTTATATACTGAATTCAAATTGAGCTGCAGGAAAGTCTCGGATATGTTAATAAAAGCTTGCCCGAATGGTTAAGACGGAACAAAGATTGTGTGTCGAGATAGTGAAACGATCTAGAGAAATACTAGAATTGAGTGTTGCTTTCGGTTCGAAGACGAACCTTGTTTTGAGTGGTATATTATGTAATGCCCTGCTCTGCACGATGCATTATACTGAGTCGTTGACTCGAAGAGTTATGTTGACCCAAAATATATATCGATGCAAATTGATACAAAGAGTTACATTAACCCGAGGAATGCATCGAGTAAGTTCGATGCAAGTGTTAAGTTGGCCCGAGAGAAAAGCATTGAATCTGTTCAAAGTACCAATAAATCGAATCAACGCAAGGCATTAGTCCGATTCAGACAAGTATTGATTTTAGTTGGTTTCATGTGTAGGCTATATGTTTATGCTGAAATATAAAAGGTCGACATTTTGCCTTATTTGCAATAGTGTCTGCAAAACCAAATCGTCGCCTTGCCACAGACTGAAGCAAAGGCACAGTAGGCCAAATCGCTTGGATAATTCAACGTAGCACGACGTATTCAAATGGCCAAGTCAGAAGAGTTGGCTATGCAAACGAAGTTACAAAATCGAGCCGTATCAGCTCGACGAAACGATAAGACGTACCAGCTAAGGTGGGAGGACATTGACCATTCTTTGCTACTCCTACATGCCTAAGTAAAATATACCATTGTATGTTAAGTTAACCTATCGAGACCACGAGCGTGGCTCGATCGAGAGATAAACATAGTGCGTGTCGAACACTAGATAGAATAATTGAAATAAAACGCATCAAATGTACGAGTTGCTATTGACCATTGAATATCGCAAAGACGAGCGCCTCGGTGCGCAAGCCATAATAACATGGGATAACTGTATCGACAAGTGCCTCAATGCATGAGTCGTTCGTGCCTTTGCGCACGAGATTGAAGGCTAGCATATTGAAAGACTATTGAGGCAAGTGCCTTAGTGCACGAGCCAAGAACATTGAATACTAAGGCATAGAATATGGAAATACGGTATCGAGGCGTGCATCGTGTACACGACTCAAAGAATAAAAAATAATTATGTCAAAGAGTGCGTACGTGCATGAGAATCATAAAAGATGGCTTCATTGCGAAGAGAACAATTGTGGTATGGATGTGACGGAACTGTAAAATATGGTACAGTACCTTGGAAATGTTCAGGACCTTCGGATCATTCGTTTGACGAACATTGAGTTGAGGCATGGTGCCTTTGAACATTGAAACAAAGAATAAAATCATACAAAGAATGTATGAACATAGAAAGAGAGAACATTGAAAGTAAGAGAATTACAAGATGACGTGAAGTCTGAGTCTCGGATTCAAGACTATATTTGGTTGTTTGAATAAGATGCACGTTGCATGGTCGAATGGACTTAAGAAATGGACTGGAGGTAACCTCCCACGCATGGGTATTCCCTCAAACGAGTTATTGGCCTGGAGCACCTAGGCCGTTCGGCCTAGGAGGGATGTTAAACTTTGATGGGCACATATCTCTAAGATGATTAGCGACCAATTATTGATATGAAAGCCGTAATGATTGGTATACAACGGTAAGTCTCCGGTTATTGAGATAGGAACCCATCCCATGAGGCATCGAGCTACCCAGTTTGAGAAAAGAAAGAAAATAAAAAAAGAATAGAAAAGAAAAGAGAAACAAGTTAGTCCATTCTGGCGCGGATACGCCAACGACCTTCATATAGATAGGAAATGGTGGGCCGAAAGTGCAGGAACAATAGATCCTGTACATAGCTCTTATAACATGACAGGGAAGAAATGAGGCATATTCATCTTGTATTGGTGCAAGGGCCAGTGCGTCGATGTTGGTAAGAAGTTACGAAACAATACGAGATTGCTATTAGTTGCCTGCTTGCTTATGCGAATCAAATAACATGCTTGCCATGATAACATGTCTTACTTCTTTCGAATATGCCATGAAACTCACCCTAAGGCAATAATAAAAAGATCACTAACTTGTATGTTGCATGATTCAATACACTACTTAATGTCGATTTAGTAAAGTGGGTCTTTGATCAGTATAGCGAGGACGATGTTTGCCATTAAAATCTTTTGATTACAAATTTCAATTACAAACAGAACAGTGTTACAATGTAGGACTTAGACGTAGTCCTAGGAGTACACTTTTATTTATCTGGGTCCCTTATGCCGATGGAGCGAGTGGTAATGCGTTGACTCCGTTGACGATCTGACGACGGTTTTTGGTTCTCTGAAGGCCTGAGTTGCTCTGGGTGCTGGAGCTCACGGAGAAGAAAAAGACGTTGAGTGTCTGTATCTGACTCTCTGTGTGTGTGTTCGTAGGTTCGTAGATTCGTTCCTGTAGAAGAAGGAAATGATCCCTCTATTTATAGCTTACAGGCCGGCTGCTCATGCGCGCATAAGTAGGATGCGCCGGTTTATGGGGATGCCACGTGGTGATTGCTGATGGAGGCGCACGGACGATGCGCTCTGATTGAGGAGTTGAACCCTTTATGTTGCCTTTATGGGTTGCGACCGAGCTGACACGTAGCAATGGAGAGGATCTTTCAGTTACTGAGATCTTGGGTGATTAGCACCCCTTCATAGGCTGAATCGAGTCAAAGGACACGTGTCGTAGGTCCATGTCTCAAAGATCTCGAATTTGGTAGAGAGTGATCAGATAGGATGCGCCTGGGATTGGACGGATGAGGAGACTTTGACTTGTAACCTTTAGGAGTCACGAACCAGTCTGGGCGCACGGCTTTTGAGGCACATGCGAGGCTTCAATAGTGACTTTGACTTCTGTCTTTAGGGATCAGAGAAAAGTCTGAGGCACATGGCTTTTGAGGCGCATGTAGAGATTTTGGCGCATGGCTGCGGAGGTGCATACGAAATGGTTGGGCGGCCATGTGGCTTGTAACCGCCGGAGGAAAGTATTGATGATGCTGACGTCGGCAACGCTTCGTCTTCTGAAAAAGCTGTCAACTGTCCAGTCCTCGGGGGACGTACTGCCAACTCTGTCAGACTTCAGTATTTTATATTCTTGACAGGTGATGGGTGTTTGAGTGGGCGCATCAATTTACGTTCCACTAGGCACATGGGGACGCATGCTCATAAGGCGCTTGGGGCTGATGGGCGCATCTGTATGATGCACGGTCTGACCGGCACATCCGCTTTGTATGACACGTCTTTATTGGTCCGACTGTTACGTTCTTCGAGTGCTTTAAATAGCCGTTCTTGACTTGGCTGAATTCAAAGCGTCAGGTTCATCACCATAAATGCAAATTCATTGCACGGGATTCGGAGAGCCAGCCACTTGGCGCATAGGTTTGATTTGCCCGGCCTATAAATAGTAGCATAGAGAGAGTTTGCTTCTCGTTCACTCACATCCTCCCAAAATGAACTTGTTTGCTCGAGGACATTCTATTGACGAGATGCCCCCGAGGGTGAAGATACGACGCATTATCTTCATTGATGCACTTGAAGGTGACTGTTACATCCAAAAGTCGGAGTTGAAGGCTTCTGAGGCAGGCAGTAGGTGCCTGTTGCATCCAAAGATCGGGATGCTCGATCCTCGTCTCCGTTATACTGGAAGAGCCACAGATCGGAATTGCGGTGCTCTGATCATCTTCCTTGGGCTTTGGGAGAGCTTCTCCTCCTGCTAGAGTGGGTGTTGCCCATTCTGGTTGTGTTGAAAGCCTCCTTTTGTCGCGGGTCGATTGCGGTGCTCTTCTCTTCTTTTGGAGAGCTCTTCCTGTCACGCCCCAGAACCAGAATACTGGAGAGCGGGGGCAGACATAGCCAGCTACGTATATTGAAATAGAATACATCTCAACTATAAGGTCACGGCTGTCTAGATATGTGGGTTTACTACAAGCCAACGGTCTCTTATGGTCAAGCCTATTGTCTCAATCTCAAGCAAGTAATATGATCACAAGATGTTTGACCACCAAATATACAATAAGAGGCGTCCCAAATACTACATATCAGCTGATCATGAAGCTAGTCGTACAAAATGCTAGGACTAGCAAGAGTTAAGTCATACATGATCAACCCTAGGATTTGTTAATCATGTTTACAGCCCGTAGGCAGACAGTAAGTAAAAGTGCATCGAGCTAACAGGTGCTCGTCGGCTAAACGCCTCAAAAGAATAACTTTACAATAGAGTGAGCGAAACAAAATAGAAAACCCACTCGTAGACCGGGTTCCTTCTAGTCGCCACCATCGGGCTGGAGGTTCGGAAGATCCTCAGGAGCTGCTCCGAAATCTGGCCACACAAAACCAGCTGGGTCAACCCCAGAAAGAGCAAGTGCCACAAGGGGGCCACGAAATAAGAATAAAAGCCAACAATCAGTACAAGAAAATCTAATATTAAAACTAAAATTTACGAAAACATGTCAGGATGATATACGACGAGATAACCATGGAACTATTCCGATAGCCAGGTTACAACCCGTAAACCAAACAAGGACCGGGGTTGTAACCCTTCATCTGAACAGAACTTGGTTTTCCACCATTTATCGGCAAGATAAAATGTAAGAAATCAAGACAGGAAGCAATCTTGTACTGGATCAAGATATGGCTAGACTGGTTATACTTCATTCAATCAATCACGGCCAAGCAGATACTACGGCTTACTACTTTAACTAACTAGGGTTATCATAGGCCTAATTACTAACAAGATGCAGTGAGATTATTCCACAGCCACAAGCCCTGCAGACCATCCAGGTTACCCAGGTCGAAAATTAGGGGTTGAATTCAGGTGGGTACATCGTCCAGGAACGCATGTACCCTTAGGTGACTTAGAAGGTGCAACACATGACAGTGTGCTAGAAATGCTCCCTACTCGTCGGCAGGCTACAGAACCCAAGAGCGCCCAGGTAACGGGATTGCCTGTAGCTGTGTCATCTCTTCATGACTACTGTGTTATTCTAGTTATTAACCTTAATCCATTTTAGTAGGTACCCCTGACCGTGGTACTCAGGAGTCCCATCCTAGACATGATGCAAGACAGGACAAGTGGATTTAACAAGCAAGCAAGAAAGAACTACCCACAGTGTCAAGGCAGGTCAAGTTAAGTTAGCCGTCGCAACAGCGTTAAGTTATCAAGTCATGCTACAAGTCAGGAGTGCGCCGCCACGGGCCACTATCCAGTTATCAAGTCACAAGGATTAAATACAAGTTACAAGTTAGGTGTGCACCCTACTGGGTCACTAGCAAGGAGATCAGAGAATATCCGAATCATAATCCACAGAAAATCCCGAGAATCGTACTAGTCATAAACAATTACTTAAAAACCGTGACAGGCCGTGTCGGGTCAAGATAGTAGTGCTGTGTTGAACAGATCTCTGGAAAACCCAATCCATAAACAAAAAAACCAAGTCAAGAAATAAAACCAATACTCCTAGATCCAATGGGTTAAGCAAGGGGTCAGGGGAGCAGCGTACGCACAAGAGCACGCACGCAGGGGAGCAGCGTACGCACAAGAGCACACACGCAGGGGAGCTACGTACGCAAAAGTCACGCACGCAGGAGAGCTGCGTACGCACAAAAGTACGTACGCAAGGGAGCTGCGTACGCACAAAAGTCACGCGCGCATGAGAGCTGCGTACGTACAAAAGTCACGCACGCATGAGAGCTGCGTATGCACAAAAGTCACACACGCAGGAGAGCTGCGTACGCATAAAAGCACGCACGCAAGGGAGCTGCGTACGTACAAAAGCACGCACGCAAGGGAGCTGCGTACGCACAAAAGCACGCACGCAGGAGAGCTGCGTACGCACAAAAGCACGCACGCAAGGGAGCTGCATACGCACAAAAGCACGCGTGCAGGAGAGCTGCGTACGCGTAAAAACACGCACGCAGGAGAGCTGCATACGCGTAAAAACACGCACACAGGAGAGCTGCGTACGCGCAAAAGCACGCACGCAGGGAAAGGGTCTTCTTCCCCATGGCTGAGAAGAAGCTCCAATGGCTCCCAAAACTTTAAAACATCACCACTTGGCCATCCGACTCCAAATCTGAATTTCTAAAGTTCCAACCAGGGTGGAATTGAACTCTCTTCCACATGGAAACATCAAAACCCATAAAAATCTAACTTAAATAGATCAAAACCATACAAAACCGGAAATAGGAAAAACTTAGATCTAGGACAATGAAGACTCCAAATCACAAAATACCAAGTTCTAATGTTGATCACCATGTCCTAAACTAGCAAATGGACAAATAAAATGGGGTTCTTATGTGGTGGCAAGGTACACTTGCCTATGGGTGGGTGTTGTGTAGAGGAAGGAGAAGAGTGTTGTGTAGAGGAAGGAGAAGAAGAATTTAATGGAGGTTTATGAGGAGAGAGAAAAGGTTGGTGGAGTTTTAAAGAGGGTGGGATGTGGTGTGTTGAGGGTGGAGTATAGGCTAAGGTGTTCCAATACACATTAAACCAAACCAAACCAACCCAAACCAATTAAAACCGAGTCATGTCAAAACCCAAAATACGAGAAATACCGAAATTCCACAAGTTGAGAAAAATAAAATGTATGCCAAAATCTAGATACGAGTATAAATACGAAATACGAGAAAATACGGGAAATGAGGGTGACAACTCTACCCACCTTAAAAGAATTCCGTCCTCGGAATTTAATCAAGGAGCTAGAGATTGTCACGACAAGTTATATTAAGCACATGCAAGTTACACTAAGCAGTTCAATCATACAATCATACAATGCAAGCAAGGAAGGGAAAACGTAAGGCATAAGAAAGACATTATACCTCACGAGTCAAACAGGTAGGGGTATCGCGATCGGATGTCATCCTCATGCTCCCACGTTGACTCACCTAGAGAGTGATGACCCCAAGCAACACGGACTAATTTAATAGTCTTGTTCTTGAGTATCTTCTCCTTCCGGTCCAATATAGACACGGGCCTCTCCTCATACGAAAGGTTGGTACCAACAACCAATTCCGAATGGTCTAGGATGTGGCTCGGGTCCGGAATATATCGTCGTAATTGGGACACATGGAATACATCATGCACCTCACTTAGCGATGGCGAAAGAGCAAGACAATAGGATACATCTCCTACTCGCTCTAGAATATCGAACTGCCCTATATACCTAGGACTAAGCTTTCCCCGCACGCCAAAGCGAATGACGCCGCGGTTAGACGAGATCCTAAGGAATATATGGTCGCTGACAGAAAATTCTAAGGGACGCCAATGAGCATCAACCCAATGGCGCTGGCGGTCCTGGGCAACTCGGAGGTGATCTCTGACCTTCCGGACCACTTCAACCGTCCGGGAAATCAATTCGGGTCCGAGCATCTGCCTCTCCCCGACATCGTCCCATGCTAGCGGGGATCTGCACTTCCTGCCATAAAGAGCCTCGAAAGGTGCCATCTGGATACTGGCCTGATAACTGTTGTTGTATGAGAATTCCACCAGGTGCAGATGATTCTCCCATGAACCACTGAAGTCAAGGGTACAGGATCTCAACATATCTTCAAGGGTCTGGATAGTGCACTCTGATTGACCATCCGTCTGCGGGTGATAAGCTGAGCTGAATTGAAGGCGAGTCCCCAAACTCTTCTGCAAGCTGCACCAAAAGTGTGATATGAATCTTGAATCCCTGTCCGAGGTGATGCTGACTGGTACACCGTGAAGCCTGACGATCTGCCTGAGATACATCTCTGCTAACTGCGCCGTCGACTGTCCAACTCTGAATGGGAGAAAGTGTGCCACCTTGGAAAGCCTGTCCACAATTACCCAAATAGCATCTCTGCCGGCCGGAGATCTGGGCAATCCGATCACGAAATCCATGGTTATATGTTTCTATTTCCATTCTGGGATCGGTAAGGGTTGAAGAAGTCCAGCGGGCCTCTGATGTTCAGCTTTAGCCTGTTGGCAAACCAAACACCGAGAGACAAATCGGGCTATCTCCCTCTTCATGCCATTCCACCAGAAATGCTGACGAATATCACGGTACATCTTCGTACCACCCGGATGAATAGAATATTGTGAACTGTGGGCCTCTGCCATGACTTCCTGTCTGATATCTCCACTGGGTACACAAAGACGAGTGTCATGCCGAAGTGTACCATCCTCATGAATACATAACTCTGGCCTTCGACCTGCTTCACACTCTGCTCTGAGTCGCTGGATCTTGGAATCTGTTGACTGCGCCACCCGGATTCTCTCAACTATGCTGGACTGAACCTGTAGGCTGGCCATCAATGCCACGCTGGTTGGAAGAACCACTTCAATTCCTATCTTCTGAAGATCTGCCAATAATTCTGGTTGCGCCGTCAGGAAATAAACTTCGGCTCTCCTGCTCAATGCATCTGCTACAACGTTGGCCTTCCCGGGATGATACTGCAAATCCACATCATAGTCCACCAGTAGCTCGAGCCATCTTCTCTGCCGCATATTAAGGTCCTTCTGGGTGAAAACATACTTCAGGCTCTTATGATCAGTAAAGATCTCCACTCTATCTCCGTACAGGTAGTGTCTCCACAACTTCAAAGCAAACACTACCGCCGCCAATTCTAAGTCGTGGGTCGAGTAATTCTTCTCATGATCACGTAGTTGACGTGACGTATAAGATATTACCTTCCCATGCTGCATCAAGACACACCCCAATCCTCTGCCTGAAGCGTCGTAATAAACTGTGAATCCTTCGGTCCCATCTGGAAGGGTGAGAATGGGAGCCGTTATCAAACCTCGCTTTAACTTCTCAAATGATTCCTGATACTCTGCTGTCCAAACAAACGACACATCCTTGCGGGTCAACTGGGTCATCGGCGCTGAAATTCTTGCGAAATCTGAAACGAACCGCCGGTAGTAGCCGGCCAATCCAAGGAAGCTGCGAACCTCTGCCACTGAGCTGGGTACCGGCCATGACTCGATAGCCACAATCTTCTGGGGATCTACTTCCACTCCTCCTCGGGTAATGATGTGACCCAAGTACGATATGCGATCGAGCCAGAACTTGCATTTACTGAACTTGGCGTACAATTGATGCTTCCTAAGCGTCTGGAGGACGACTCTGAGATGCTGCTCATGCTCCGCTTCACTCTTGCTGTAGACCAGGATGTCATCTAGGAACACGATCACAAATTGATCCAAGTAAGGCATGAAAATGCGATTCATGAGGTCCATGAATACGGCCGGCGCATTGGTCGCTCCAAAGGGCATAACAAGGAACTCCCAATGTCCATACCTCGATCTGAATGCTGTCTTCGGGATGTCCTGCTCTCTGACTCTGATCTGGTGGTATCCCGACCGCAAGTCGATCTTCGAGAATACTGAAGCCCCTCTGAGCTGATCAAACAAGTCATCTATCCTCGGAAGAGGGTATCTGTTCTTGATTGTTACCGAATTCAAGGTACGATAATCAACATATAGCCTGGACGTACCATCCTTCTTTTTCACAAGAAGCATCGGGACTTTCCAAGGCGATCCACTTGCACGGATGAATCCCTTGGTCCTCAGTTCTTCAATCATCTTGTATAAAATTTCCAACTCTGAAGGCGCCATCTTGTAGACTCGCTCTGATACTGGTGCTGTCCCGGGAATCAAGTCTATAGTGAACTCAATCTCCCGCTCCGGCGGCATCCCTGGAAGCTCCTCTGGAAAGACATCTGGAAACTCTTCAACTATCCGGGGTAACTGTACTGCTGCTACTGCCATCCGCAATGCTGGGGAAGATGGCTCCACTGCGCATCTGGAAAACAAAAACTCTGGCTCGCCGGAGATACTAAAGACAACTTTGCCAATATGGCAGTCTATCCTAGCATACTGGTTCCTCAACCAATCCATGCCTAGGACTACATCATAGTCTGCCATAGAAAACTCTATGAATCTAGCGGGAAACTCCCTACCGCTAACTACGATCCGACACGAGGAAAACACACGATCTACTCCCACAAGGCCATTACCAGTAAGTATATTCAGCCTCACTGATAATGACTCGGGCTCCAATCCTATCCGTGTCGCAAATCGTGCAGACATAAATGAATGCGATGTACTAGAATCAAATAATACAGACGCTGGAGAGGAGTTGACGAGAATAGTACCTGCCACAACCTCACCTGGTGCAACTTTTTCTTCCATAGCCATCATCATGGCCTGACCTTGTCCTCTGGCTGCTGATCCCCTCTGCTGGAAACCTCTCTGCTTATTCTGGGTCTGAGCTTGGGCTTGTGCACACTGCTGGGGGTGTTGTTGCTGGAATGCCTGAGACTGAGGCGGCAAGGGCCTCAAAGACTGATACTGCTGCTGCTGAACTGGTGCTGGGGCCGGTCCTCTCACCGAAGAGCTAGAAGGGTTGGCTGCTGATGAACCACCCCTATTCGGGCAAGCCCCTATCCTATGATCTGCTGCTCCACAAGCCAGGCACAATCCCTGCGCCCTGCGACAGTCTGCCACCACATGCCCTGGCTTCCCGCAATGAGAGCATCCTATCGCGGAAGTCTGCTTCTGCTTCTGCTGCTGCGGGTACGTCGGGGTCGAATGCTGAACCGACGTTACTGAGGCCGCCCGCCTCGGAGTTCCAATGGTCAATCCCTTAGCTGCCGGGGCTGGAGCTGATGATTGGTGCATCTGACTGTGGGACCGCTTCCTACCTCCGGTCCTATCTACGATCCTCTGGGAGGTGTACTCATGCCTCTTAGCTGCTCTCAAGACTGTATCGAACGTCTGGTGCTCGAACTGCTCAACCGCCAATAAGATCTCCAAATGCAGTCCCTGCTGGAACCGCTGGGCCCTATCAAACTCGGTCGCCACCAAGGTGGGGGCAAACCTACTGAGCCTAGAAAACTCCGATGCATAACTGTCGACTGTTCTGCCTCCTTGCTTCAAGTTGGTAAATCTGGTCTGCAGGTCGTATCGAGCCACAGCATCGAAATACTTCGTCTGGAATCTCTCTCTAAACACTGCCCAAGCAATGGGTGCCACCAATCCCATGGCTTGTGCCGTCCACCAACTGTGAGCCAAGTCCAACAACTGCAGGCATACTACCGCCACCTTCTCATTCTCGGGTGTTCTAGCTGCTTCCAGAATTACCTCGGTATCCTGAAGCCATGCATCCATGGCAATCGCATCCTCGCTGCCGTAAAAGAATAGAGGGTTCAATCGCTTGAAGCTGTTTGCCGCCTGGTTCCCTGGATGTCCGCCTCGGGTCAAAGCATCTTGAACTGTCTGGTGCAGGGCGTCGCTTCGACGATCCTGGAAAGCTATCAAGGTTCTGATGAGGCCTACTAAGGTACCATCATCTGGCTCTGTGGGCTGGATGGACCGAACTGGTGACTCTCCTCCAGTAGACATAACTCTGGAGGCTACCCCGGAATGCTGGGCTTGATCTCCAGGTTGCTGCTGGTCCACGGGAGGTGCTCCTCCTTGCTGATCGACAGGGTCAGGTACAGTGCCACTGAGGAAGACGACACAGGGAAACAATAAGGAAGGACCAGGACAGATCAACGATACAAGCATGTAATCAGAGCAAGAATTTCAAGGATTTGAAAATATGGGCGGAGATCAAGGACGAATCCTGATTGAGACATCTATTCGGTAAACCCTCACATTTCTTGATTGACAAGACCTGCATGGGCCACCACTTAAACCATGTCACGCCCCAGAACCAGAATACTGGAGAGCGGGGGCAGACATAGCCAGCTACGTATATGGAAATAGAATACATCTCAACTATACGGTCACGGCTGTCTAGATATGTGGGTTTACTACAAGCCAACGGTCTCTTATGGTCAAGCCTATTGTCTCAATCTCAAGCAAGTAATATGATCACAAGATGTTTGACCACCAAATATACAATAAGAGGCGTCCCAAATATTACATATCAGCTGATCATGAAGCTAGTCATACAAAATGCTAGGACTAGCAAGAGTTAAGTCATACATGATCAACCCTAGGATTTGTTAATCATGTTTACAGCCCGTAGGCAGACAGTAAGTAAAAGTGCATCGAGCTAACAGGTGCTCGTCGGCTAAACGCCTCAAAAGAATAACTTTACAAAAGAGTGAGCGAAACAAAATAGAAAACCCACTCGTAGCCCGGGTTCCTTCTAGTCGCCACCATCGGGCTGGAGGTTCGGAAGATCCTCGGGAGCTACTCCGAAATCTTGCCACACAAAACCAGCTGGGTCAACCCCAGAAAGAGCAAGTACCACAAGGGGGCCACGAAATAAGAACAAAAGCCAGCAATCAGTACAAGAAAATCTAATATTAAAACTAGAATTTACGAAAACATGTCAGAATGATATACGACGAGATAACCATGGAACTATTCCGATAGCCAGGTTACAACCCGTAAACCAAACAAGGACCGGGGTTGTAACCCTTCATCTGAACAGAACTTAGTTTTCCACCATTTATCGGCAAGATAAAATGTAAGAAATCAAGACAGGAAGCAATCTTGTACTGGATCAAGATATGGCTAGACTGGTTATACTTCATTCAATCAATCACGGCCAAGCAGATACTACGGCTTACTACTTTAACTAACTAGGGTTATCATAGGCCTAATTACTAACAAGATGCAGTGAGATTATTCCACAGCCACAAGCCCTGCAGACCATCCAGGTTACCCAGGTCGAAAATTAGGGGTTGAATTCAGGTGGGTACATCGTCCAGGAACGCATGTACCCTTAGGTGACTTAGAAGGTGCAACACATGACAGTGTGCGAGAAATGCGCCCTACTCGTCGGCAGGCTACAGATCCCAAGAGCTCCCAGGTAATAGGATTGCCTGTAGCTGTGTCATCACTTCATGACTACTGTGTTATTCTAGTTATTAACCTTAATCCATTTTAGTAGGTACCCCTGACCGTGGTACTCAGGAGTCCCATCCTAGACATGATGCAAGACAGGACAAGTGGATTTAACAAGCAAGCAAGAAAGAACTACCCACGGTGTCAAGGCAGGTCAAGTTAAGTTAGCCATCGCAACAGCGTTAAGTTATCAAGTCATGCTACAAGTCAGGAGTGCGCCGCCACGGGCCACTATCCAGTTATCAAGTCACAAGGATTAAATACAAGTTACAAGTTAGGTGTGCACCCTACTGGGTCACTAGCAAGGAGATCAGAGAATACCCGAATCATAATCCACAGAAAATCCCGAGAATCGTACTACTCATAAACAATTACTTGAAAACCGTGATAGGCCGTGTCGGGTCAAGATAGTAGTGCTGTGTTAAACAGATCTCAGGAAAACCCAATCCATAAACAAAGAAACTAAGTCAAGAAATAAAACCAATACTCCTAGAGCCAATGGGTTAAGCAAGGGGTCAGGGGAGCAGCGTACGCACAAGAGCACGCACGCAGGGGAGCAGCGTACGCATAAGAGCACACACGCAGGGGAGCTGCGTACGCAAAAGTCACGCACACAGGAGAGCTGTGTGCACACAAAAGTACGCACGTAAGGGAGCTGCGTACGCACAAAAGTCACGCGCGTATGAGAGCTGCGTATGCACAAAAGTCACGTACGCATGAGAGCTGCGTACGTACAAAAGTCACGCACGCATGAGAGCTGCGTACGCACAAAAGTCACGCATGCAGGAGAGCTGCGTACGCACAAAAGCACGCACACAAGGGAGCTGCGTACGCACAAAAGCACGCACGCAGGAGAGCTGCGTACGCACAAAAGCACGCACGCAAGGGAGCTGCGTACGCACAAAAGCACGCACGCAGGAGAGCTGCGTACGCGTAAAAATACGCACGCAGGAGAGCTGCGTACGCGTAAAAACATGCACGCAGGAGAGCTGCGTACGCGCAAAAGCACGCACGCAGGGAAATGGTCTTCTTCCCCATGGCTGAGAAGAAGCTCCAATGGCTCCCAAAACTTTAAAACATCACCACTTGGCCATCCGAACTCCAAATCTGAATTTCCAAAGTTCCAACCAGGGTGGAATTGAACTCTCTTCCACATGGAAACATCAAAACCCATAAAAATCCAACTTAAATAGATCAAAACCATACAAAATCAAAAATAGGAAAAACTTAGATCTAGGACAATGAAGACTCCAAATCACAAAATACCAAGTTCTAATGTTGATCACCATGTCCTAAACTAGCAAATGGACAAATAAAATGGGGTTCTCATGTGGTGGCAAGGTGCACTTGCCTATGGGTGGGTGTTGTGTAGAGGAAGGAGAAGAGTGTTGTGTAGAGGAAGGAGAAGAAGAATTTAATGGAGGTTTATGAGGAGAGAGAAAAGGTTGGTGGAGTTTTAAAGAGGATAGGATGTGGTGTGTTGAGGGTGGAGTATAGGCTAAGGTGTTCCAATACACATTAAACCAAACCAAACCAACCCAAACCAATTAAAACCGAGTCATGTCAAAACCCAAAATACGAGAAATACCAAAATTCTACAAGTTGAGAAAAATAAAATGCATGCCAAAATCCAGATACGAGTATAATACGAAATACGAGAAAATACGGAAAATGAGGGTGACACTTCCTCCAGCTAGGGGGTTGATTGCCCACCCTCATTCTGCTCAATAAATGCTTCATTAGTTGAAGCATTTGATCGGGTCGAAGTGACGCATATGCTGAGACTTCATGATGCACATAAATGAGGCTCTTGAAGAGATGCGCCTGACTGAGACACCGAAGAGATATGCCTGACTGAAAGGGCGGCACATAACTGAGCTGCTGAAGAGATGCGCCTGACTAAGATGCTGAAGTAATGCGCCAAACTGAGACGCCGAAGTGATGCGCCAAACTGAGACGCCGAAGAGATGCGCATGTTTGAGAGCGCATGGTGATTGCTGTGCCTGGCTGTAGACTTAGGGTCTTTTCTTTTTATAGAATTTCTCCTTTGTACAGCCTTTTTTAGATATGTAATAGACTTTTATATGAAATATAAATCTTCTTTTAATGTCTAAGCTTTTGCCTTTTGCTGTACCAAGTACTTCATCTGAGCTTCCTGGCGCATGTAGTGTTATGCGCATAGGATTTCTGGTTCTGAAATTCCATGCTTCTATAAGACGCCCTTCAAAGTTTCTAAAACTTTTTGTCAAGTTTTGGAATACTTTGAATAAGAACCATGGTAGTGTCTTCAACGGGGTGCATGACTATTCGGGCGCATGAGTACTCCGCGCATCAGTGATGGGGCGCATGCTCCTCTCAGTTAATGCAAATGATAACGCTTTGATAACCAAGAATATTTGCAGTTATCTCTTCACAGAACCCGAGGCGACGGCTGAAGTCACACTTCATCGGTTCACGCGTGCAACTAAGCCTATAAATAGGCATCTGATGGAGAGAAAGAGGGTTCTTCTCTACTTTGCTTTCTTCTTCTCTAGAGTTCTTCTTTCGAAAAACCCTAAACTTCTTCTTTCACGAGATGGCCCCCAAGACTCCTCGCGGTGGTACTGGCAATGGAAAAGAGCCTGCGGAGTTCGTCGAGGAGGATGCTCCTGTCACCATTGTGACTCCGGCCGACGTTCGGCCTGTGGTGATGGGTGGGTGTCATCTTTTAACTTTTTTTAGACGAGTTTGGAGCACATGGCTGAGTTGCATCATATTGTTGTGCCCTAACACTTTGTCGCCGACGTGCATGGACTTTTGTCCTGATGATGCGCCGAGGCTATTCCGCCGACACGCATGGGTTTAGGCCCTGATTATGTGCTGAGGTTTTACTGCTAACGCGCATGGGTTTACACCCTGGTGATGCGCCGAAGCTTCACTGCTAACGCGCATGGGTTTACACCCTGATGATGCGCCGAAGCTTCACTGCTGATGCGCATGGGTTTAGACCCTGATGATGCGCCGAAGCTTCACTATGACACGCATGGGTTTAGACCCTGATGATGTGCCAGGCTGTTTGACACACTTTGTCTTCTTAAAGCTTCTTGCTTAACTTTTGTTTTTGCTATGTCAGTGTCGATGAATATCCCTTTGCTGAATGAAGTCCTTCTGGATACTTCTCTTTGTCAAATGAGAGTTGATTTCGACGAGGAGGTTATTAACCCTACGAAGGCTGCTATCCTACTGAATCAGCCTTCCGAGAAAATGCTGCAAATTCGAAATCAGTTGCCTGTTTTTCTTCAGAGTATGATGGAGAACGGCAAACTGGAATCTGCTGAGTCCGAGGATGTGACCTTCTTGAAACCTGCCTTTTTGTTTGGTGACCGACTGATCTCCACCGAGGCGAAGATACTGAAGATCAAAGAAGACTAGTTCTTCTCTGTGAAGGGCATGGTTCTGTACATGCAACAACTTGAATGCCAATTGTCGCTGACGGCCTTCTACCGTTTAGCTTCCAAGAGAAGGATGTCATGGGAACTTACTTCTTCTCAAGGAGGGGCAGTGGGGGGTACTCTTTCGATTGATGTTACTTCGAATCAAAGGGATACCTTGGCCGCCTCGCGATCCGGTCCCTCGTTTAGTTGCCAAACTTTGCGTCTTGGGAGCCTTTATAGTGAGGTCCCTAATGACACCTTTTCCTTTAGTGCTTCGACCTTTGCAAATCGGATGCTAACATCGAAGGTTATGTATCCAAAAAGTAGCTTTAGGGTTGAAGGTTGGTGTCACCACATGCTGAAGTGGGACGAGTTGACCCTTTGGGTGTTATCGAAGTTCAAGGCTGAGCTTAAAGAGATTGGGCTGACGGTCGCTATCCGTGCCACACAGGCCGGCGTGGATCTCAACAAGCATATATTTCTTGTGCTCTTGGAAACGTTCAATACCCAGACTGGCACTTTCTTTACTCCAGTGGGGGAGTTGGGATTGGCCCTCTATGAGATGTACGAGGTGTCCAAGCTTCCCTGGGGGTCGGAACCGTACGAGGAATATTTTCCGTCAAACGAAGAGATCTTCGTTCTGGAAAAGAAGGACCCGGAGATGATGGCTATTTTCAAAGAGGTGGTGAGCCATCATTATCTGATGCAACGGAAGGACAAAGATAAGACTCAGCCTTATGTAACTGCTTGGAGGGATTACGTCTTCAAGCAGGACCTGGCGGACGCTACGAAGGTTCGGTTTACGACTCCACAGGGACTGAAGCCCGCGGAAGTAATCTTCGAAATGAGCCGACTAGGCGAGAAGGCTCCTCGTTCAAATGAGGGTGGCGAGGATGTATACAGCTGTTTCTGGCATTGCGTGCACCGGATGTCATCCAAGGTAGTATTGACTGCGTATTTGATGATATGGCTCTGGGACTGTGTGTTCTCAGGTGGGTCAGGCTCTGTGGAGAGGATGACCCGGAATCTTATTTTGCCAGCAGTGAAACTGGCTTTTGGTCGCCCTTTGGCTCTCCTCCCCGCAATGGTGTATAACCTGCTGTGGGGTTTGAGGGATTTCGCAGATGACGTGGTCCATGAGAGGGGCAGAAAAGATAACTTCCCCCGCGCTGAGCTACCATTCTATTATCTGATGGGATAGTTGATTCTGCATCACCCGAACGTGATAAGTTCGGGTCCTGAAGACGATCACGTTGGAGGTGATGCCTTTATCCGCCGCTTCTACAAGAGGAAGTGGCTGCACACCGGCATCTCCGTCTGTAGGAGAGTCTTGTCTTATCTTCAGGGGTGGGAGATTGTCAAGGTCAGTCCCATTTTCAAAGATTTTGAGGCTGACCAAGATTTGGAAGACTCTGGTGAGGATGCGATCACTCTGCCAAAATGGGGGTTTCGTTGGTTGCAGAGTATTCGGCCTTCCCACTTGGTCTATCGAAACCAGAATAAGTATTATCTGGAGCCATATCTGCCGAGCCGGTTTGCTCGCCAGTTTGGTTACACCCAGCTAATGTTACGGAACCCCAGTAACAGTCTGGAGTTTGCTGGAAGTTTGCTCGATGGAGCCCGCGGTTGGCAATATTATAATACTGGGTGCACTAGGGTTCATTTTAATACACCAGTTCACAACCCTCGGCCACAGATCCTGTATTCGGCCGTTAAGCTGTATTGCGCCATGAATACTGTATCTTCTGATTATGATAGAGAGACTAGTTTCATCGTTGGAACTCAGCTAGAGGCTACGAAAAACATGTTGGCGGCGGCCCGGTCATATCGTCCACCAGAGTTGGCGGGATATCGGGCTGCTACTGCAGCATCAACGGGAGGCACTCGGAAAGATCCCCCAGCTGGGAAGAGGTGGGTTGACGCGGAAGCCGGTTCATCTGTACCAAAGAGGCCGAGAAAAATGACGACTCCAAAGGCTACGGGAGTGCCGCCTGTAACGCCAATGGAATCATTTCCTGCTGAGGTAAAGACGTTCTCCATAATCTGGCCCCTTTTGTCATTTTTGTGACATATGCTTTCCTTTTATAGGAACCATTGAAGAAGAAGACCCGGGTTTCGAAACTAGGCGTCACTAAACCGAAGGAGGTGGCGAGCTCTTCTGATGAGCACATTCCTCCGATTGTAATGTCTCCCGTGGAGGAGAATCCTGACAACGTCGTTCCTGCAGAGATTTTAGTATCTCCAGATTATGTTGGAAGGGAAGCTGAGGTTGAAGCAGCTTCCGGGAGGGTTCAAGCTGCCGTAGGGACTTCTGACATTAAGGACCCAGTAGATAAGGGACTTCCGGATGAGGAAGTGGAGTGGAGTTCGTCGTCTTCGGATGACGTTGCCCCAGAGATAAGTGAGCCTATTACAGGAGCAACAAACATGATTGAAACAAAGGAGAGGACTTATTTCCCTCCTTGTCATGATGAGGGGAGGTCGGCTGCAGCGTTGTCGAGCCCTACTCCAGACTCAGCAGCGAAGGCTGAGGTGGCTGTCGACCAGGAGGTAGCGACAGATTCTATCCCCGCGGAGGGATTTGATGATGAAGATAAGACTCGTCCACCGAGCCTGACTCCAGGAGAGCCGAGTCAGGAAACAAGTACTGATCTTGCTGCTCTGCTGGAGGGGGAAGATCCCGTGCGGCCTGCTGACAGTATGTTGGAGATAGAGGAGATAGCTCCTGACGCCGGTGGTCCCTCCGAGCTTGGGAAGGGTAAGGGTTTGCTGGAACCCTCTGTTGCTCCTTCTACTTGGAGTATAATATCGATGCCCCTCTCGGCTCCTTCTGCTCTTTTGGCTCCTCGGACCAGTGGCGAAGTTCAAGGCCCTGTTGAGGGGGAGTCAATTGATGCCGAGGTTTCAGCCTCGCAGATTGAAGCCGACGGGCCTTCTTCCAGTCCGCCATCTAGAGCAGCTCCTTCAACTCCTGCTATGATGTCGTAAGTATTGGCAGATACAGATGAGTATGTGAAGTTTATTATTAAGGCGGTGTACAAGATGCTGCAGAGGGGCGTATCGGCAGTGATGGATGCCAATGGGAGTTTCGCGACGGCAAAAACCATGACACACCCTCACATTAGTCTGATACGTTCCTACCAGGGCCATGATCATATGGCCGAGATTCTGGAGGCCTCGGTGGCTGAGCTCGACCAGCTGCTTTTCGAGTTTTAGTGTATCCAGCAAAATGATCTCTCTGCTCTGATAGAGGCAGAAAAAGAGAAGTTGATCGCTGAAACTGAGTCATCTTATCAGGCCACCGTGGCCGTCTGGGAGCGTGAAGTAGCCGAAGCTGAGGCTGCGGTTGAGAGGCTATCTCAATCCGTACAGGAGAAGATGGAGTTACGGGCTGCGTTGGACGCCAGTATAGCGGAGGTTAATGCCAAGATTCGTCTCCTTGAAGACCAGCGGGCCCAACTCTTGTTAGATGCTGAGCGAGTCTAGGCTGAACATATAGCATCTAAGGAGGAGGAAGCGACTTTCACCCGCCAGGCTCTTTTCATGGCTCAGCAGCGACAACAGTTGGACGAGAAGCATGAGGATGACACTTCTCCTGAGGCCATAGAAATGATGCGTCAAGAAGCCGAACGTCGAGTCCTGGCGACCGTAGAGACTCGGGCGGCAGACTTGAAGCGTCGTATCGAAGAGCTTTCAGCCAATCCGGGGGAGGGATTGTAGTCTCTTCTTTATTTTTTTTGTTTGGTGTAATTTGCAACTCCTGCTGGGGATGTATTCTTTACTTTTGAAATAAAGAATGAAGAGTTTTGTGGTGTGTTCATTTTTGCTGTTATGAACTTGATGATTTGTGTGGACCTATTATCTTTTGCGCACCTTGGTTGTTAGGTACAGATAATAAGTTAGAGAGAACCTGACATATTTATTCAGAGGTGATGTGGACGTGGCAAATATGGGATTCAAATGATGGAATCTTCCTACTCAGAGGTGTTATGGACGTGGTAGGAGTGACTCAGGAGGGATACGTGGAACTACACAGAGGAAATGTGGACATGGATGTTCTGCGATCAATGTACGACAAAGCAGGGGTTGTCTGTACGGGATGTTTACTCAGAGGTAATGTGGACGTGGTAAACATAATGGGTAGCGTAGTCTTACGGAGTGTAAGATTCTACTTTGTAGGGCGTAGAAGAACAACTCAGAGGTAATGTGGACATGGTTGTCCTTCTACTGGAGGATAGAACGCCACAGAACAGGTGGGTTCCGGGAGCGTAAGATTTTATGGAAGGGAATTGTACGTGAGCCCCGATGATTGGGTCCACAAACTCCCTTGTTGGGTGAATATAGAAGTACATGTCTGAAGGATGTTAAGAGTAGTACTTCTTTAGGAACTTGCCATTGATGGGCATCATGAACAAATCTCTATTGGGTTTGGCGAGGCGGTAAGCACCGTTTGAGTATACCGTCTCTAGGATGAAAGGCCCCTCCCACTTGGGCTCGAACTTTTCTGGTGTCCTGTGAGTCAACACCATCGGCCTCCTGACTGCCAGAACCAGGTCGCCTACTTGGAAAGTCCTCTGCTTTATCTTCTTGTTGAAATCCTGTGATATACGGGCTTGATAGAGTTCGATGCGTTGTTGAGCTAGGAGACATTTTTCGTCAAGTGCCTCAAATTCTCGCAGACGGTGACGTTGATTATCTTCCTCTGTGAGTTGATTTGTGATTGCTACACGGAGTGAGGGTATCGGGATCTCGAGAGGCAGTACCGCTTCGCTCCCATAGACCAGGAAGAATAGTGTGTTACCCGTCCGGGTCCGTACCGTTGTGCGGTAGGCCCAAAGGCATTCGTCGAGCTTTTCGTCCCAGTCGCGTTTGTTGGATGACACGACCCTTTTGAATAGCCTGACGATAGTCTTGTTGAATGCCTCGGCCAATCCGTTTGCTACCGGATTATAGGCGGTTAATGCCACGTTTTGAATGTGATTCTTGTCACAGAATCTGTCGAAAACATGGCTGATGAACTGAGGACCGTTATCGTGAATAATCCTCCGAGGTACCCTAAAACGGTAGATGACATGGTGCTTGATGAAGCTGACCACCCTGGAGCTCTTCACTTTCGCCAGTGGCACTGCTTCTGTCCATTTGGAGAAGTAGTCGGTGATGGCTAGGATGAAGCGGTGTCCCTTTGATGAAGGAGGGGTGATCGGTCCTACAATGTCCACGCCCCAGGCTTCAAAGGTCCAGGAGGCGGCCGTAGGATGTAGTGGTTCTGACGGTGTATGGATGAAGTCAGCGTAAAGCTGGCACGCATGGCACTTTTTAGCATAGTCGACAGCGTCGGCTACCATGGTTGGCCAGTAGTAGTCCATGCGTCGCAGTCGATCCTGTAACTTAGGGCCAGGTTGATGGGCCCTGCAGGTTCCGTCGTGAGCTTTTCGAAGGGCTTCGGCTGCTTCTTCGTTGGATTAACATCGAAGGAGAAGTCCATCGTAGAAGCGTCGGTACAACATTTTAGTAGCTGCATCGTAATAGAATCGAAGGGAATGCCTCTTGACCGAGACGACTTCTTTCGGGTCCTCTGGAAGAATTCTGTAGACAGCAAAGTCGATGAACGGGAACCTCCAGTCTCGGACATTAACATTAGCACTTGTTGACATGACATGGGCCATTTGTGAGCATAGGTTGTTTTTAGGACAGACCAAGTCTCGACCAACAATCGTGACGTAGTGTTGAGTCCCGAGGGGTGCTGCCAATGAGGCTGCGAGGCCAGCCAGAGCGTCGGCCTCCAGATTTTGTAAACGGGGTACGTATTCTATGAAGAACTTGGTGAAGGTTGAAATAATGTTTAATACAACTTCATGGTAAGGAACCAGATCTTCTTGGTGAACTTTGTATTGCCCTATGATCTGGTTAACTACGAGTTTTGAGTCACCATAGGCTTTCAGATGATCCACCCCCAGCTGTTGCACCAGCTGGAGTCCCATGATGAGAGCATTGTACTTGGCAATATTGTTGGAGCACGGCTTCGAAAGGGAGTAGGTACGCTGGATGACCAGCTTATCGGAGGAGACTAAGACTACCCCCACTCCTGCGATGATTTAGCCTTTGGGGCCTGTTCTTGAAGCGCCATCAAAAAACATCCGCCAGACGGAGCTTTCTTCGGTGACGTTTGATTCTTGGACCTCGTCCGGGATGTCTTCGTAGAGTCTATAGGACTCTGGGATGGGGTGTGCAGCTAAAAAGTCGGCCAGGGACTGACCCTTGACGACTTTTTATGGAATGAATACCATGTTGTATGGCGTTAGCAAGATTGCCCATATAGCTAGCCGGGAGTTCAATGATCCTGGCTTCGTCATGAGAACCCTCAGCGGATTGACTCGGGAGATGACATGAATTGTCTGTCCCGAGACATAATGGTGAGTCTTCTGGATGGCAAATACCAATGCCAAACACTCTTTTTCAACGAGGTTGTACCGGTGTTCGACCCCGATCAATATTCTACTAAGGTAGTAGATAGCTTGCTCATAGCCTGCATCGCTATTTTGAGCCAGCAGAGCGTTGAAAGAATGATCCATAGCATGGACGTAGAGAAGAAATGGTTTACCGGCGATGGGTGCCACCAGGACTGGCGGGCTCGTCAAGTAAGCTTTGATATCGTCGAAAGCTTTTTGGTATTCCTCTGTCCAGACGTAAGAGACTCCCTTCTTCATGAGTTGGGTGAAGGGTTGACATTTTTTGAAAAGGTTTGCTATAAACCTCCGGATGTATGCCAGACGCCCCTGCAGGCCTCGAAGTTCTCAGAGGTACTTCGAAGTGTCCATGTCAAGGATGGCTTTGGTCTTCTCGGGATCGACATGAATGCCTTTCGTCGTGATAATGAAGCCCAAGAACTTTTCGCTAGAAACCCCTAAGAAGGATTTAGCGCGGTTCATCTTGAGTTGATGCGCTCGCATGAGATTGAAGACAGTCTTAAGGTCATGTAGGTGATCTCCTTTGAGATGGCTCTTGACTGCGATGTCATCAACATAACATTCGACTGTCTTGCGATGATGCTAACGAAAGATGGTACTCATAGCTCGTTGGTATGTCGTACCAATGTTCTTCAAGTCGAAGAGCATCACTGTATAGCAGAAAACCCCCTTCGGAGTCCTGAATGATGTGTGTTTTACGTCATCGGGAAACATCTTGATCTGGTTGTAGCCCGAATACCCGTCCATGAAAGACATGCGTTCGAAGCCACATGTGTTGTCGATCATCACGTCGGTGATTGGAAGTGAGAATTTGTCCTTCGGACAAGCAGTGTTGAGATCCCTGAAGTCGATACAGACTCGTATCTTTCCATTCTTCTTGGTGACTGGGACGACGTTGGCCACCCAATCCGGGTGTTGTTCTTCACAAATAAATCCGCTGGTCAGGAGTTTGTCTACTTTCTGATCGAGGGCGTTCATGATGTCAGGACGAAAACGTCGTTATTGTTATTTTATAGGCTTGGCATCAGGTAAGATGTTAAGCCTATACAGTACGATCTGGGGATCAAGTCCCGGCATATCTTCGTAGCTCCAGGCAAAGACATCGATATATTCTTTAGCCAGTTGGATTAAAGATTCTCGGTCTTCTCCTTTTAGACTTTTGCTGATGAAGATGGGTTTGGAAGAAGATCCATCCCCAAGGTCGATCTGTTCGACTTCGTCTTCAGTAGGGGGTTCCCGTAATTCAAAACGAGACTCCCACTGTTCCCCTAGGCGTTGAGCCCAGGGTTCTTCTTCGAAGAATTCTGGCATTTGGTCTTCGCCTTCATCTTCTTGAGATTGTGCAGATGTCATGTTCGCTGATAGCACTTTCTTGAAGATTGAGCCGATACTGGTATCGGAATCCCAGGTTGATGCTTCGGAAGAATAAGAATGTTCTACTTCTTCTGCCTCCGGACTCTCTGGTGTTGACGGCGGCGTGACATAGCCCACCCCCCGTCGAGTTCGATGATAGTAGTCCCGCGGCTTTTCTTTAGGTATTGGGAGCCGGAGAGGAAGACGTCGACCTTTGCTATAGTTCAGGCCTTTGTTGCTTTTTAGGTCGTAACCCATCTTTTGGATGAGGTACTTTGCCTTGTCCGTGTACCGATAGACTTGTATTCTGCCGGTATCTGGTTCTTGCTTGAGTGGCGGGAGGTCTTGATGACGTTCGACTTTGACGAAGATGATGGATTCTTCGTCTCGATTCTGTGGTGGGATCGCTATTTGTGTTTGCAACGACCGTAGAGCGTTATCTAATGTATACATGACATTCCAATGTAGAAGACTAGAATAATTAAAAGACACTCTATTATTGATGAAACACGAGATTTTGTTCTGCGGGATTACATTGTCCAGAGAAGGTACATCTACATCAGCGGAGATATATTCCACTAGCTCTTCATCTGTGAGTACTGGGGTTGGATCGGGAGAGTCCACCGCAGCTTTGATCTTGGGGTCCGAGAGGGATATGTGGTCCTTCTCTGGAAGCTTGGATGAGAAGGATGATTGCGGAGGCTTGCCTTTAAGACGCACCTTTAGAGGTGCCTCAACTGCGCCTTCAGTGGCTGGTGCCTTTCCTTGTAGTTTTGCCACAAGGGGAGTCGTTGTTTGAGGCGGCTTTCCCTTGAGCCGTATCTTCAAGGGAGCTTCAGTAGGTGTTCTACCTAGAGAAGTTGGTGAAGAATAGATGGCAACTCTAGAGGGGGGTGAATAGAGTTTATAGCGCTAATAGCCAATTAAAAATTTAAACTCTTTCACAAGTAAAACTAATCAGAGTAAATGCGGAAATAAATAAAGAGCAAGAAAGCATACGCAAATACAGCCGATTTTAACCTGGTTTTCCTCGTGGAGGACTAGTCCAGGCCTGAGAACTCTAGCTCAGGATTAAATCCACTATTTGTGAAATAGTAGTTACACCCCGTGCCTTTTCTTCAGAAGAGCACGTCAACTTCTTACAAAGATCGCAGTGGCGATGCTTGGAATTGTCCAAACGACTTCTTGAACTCTTGCACAAACTCCTAACTGAAAAATGTTGAGCACTTGAGGCTTAGGAAGCTTGTGGCTAGTAGATGAAGAAGGGTATGGCTTGTATTGAGCTTTAGAGAGAAGAGAAGATAAGATTGGATAATTGAAAATGAAAGAATTCATGGCCTATTTATAGGATACTAGTAGGCAAAATTCGGCCAGAATTCTGGTAGTAATTTTCAAATATTTGGCCGTTGGACAACTAGCAACCAGCCAACCCTAAAAATTAGGGTACTGATTTTTAGGGGACAGAGTTCGGCCCGAACTCTGTGTGGAGGCAGAGTTCGGCCCGAACTCTGTCTCCAGAGCACAGAATAGGTCTTAAGGTCCAATGGGCTTATTTGGATGTGTGGAGCTTATGGATTTTGGGTAGGTTATAGGTTAAGTCTCAAGAGCTCAGCACAACTCAACTTACATCAGTCTAGACTCAATAAATTTATAAAATACAGACTCAAGAATGACTTGTATTGCAAAAACTGAGCTGTCGTCTGACTTGAGCTGGATGTAGTCGTCGTGTGTCGTATTGAATTATTACAAGTATTATTTAGTCCCTGTTATCGATATTTGGTTGACTGTGACTTTGTGTCAACAATCTCCCCCATATTGATAATTGACAAAATAATAATTGTATATTCAATATTCATACCTGGACACATATACGGACAGAAAGTAAAGCTCCCCCATAATCAATACCGAGCTTAAAATATAGCTCCCCCGTAAACAATGCTTTGAATCTTTGTTGACCTGATAAAAACATTCTTCCAAAGCACATATACGTAGACAAAAAGAATATAGAATATACATATCTCCCCCATTTGGCATTTAGCAATTAATAACTGGCAAACACACCAAAAGAGAAGAAACTGCATATAAACTAATATAACGACCAAATGTTTCAAGAGTCATAATAGAAGAAATGGCAGATAAACTGATAGTACTACCAAAGTCTCAAGAGTCACAACTCATAATAAGTCTAATACAAACCAAGTACATAAAAGCAATCAAAATGCATAAACCATAATCTATGATCCTCAGTAGCAGCAGCAAATAGTAGACCATATCCATCATCGAGTTCGTGAAGGCCCAGAGTCGGCTGAAGGATCAATAAAGGAACGATGAGGGTCCACGAAGGCTGCATCTAGATCCAAGTAGCGAATAACCCAAGGGTCATTGATACGATAGCCCTCACGACCGGGGTCCCGCTCCATAGGGATAGGCATGGAAGGATGGCGAGACATGGAATACCGAATATCATGCAGCGAGTTGCTGATAGCACTCATCTGCAAGGTAGTCCGGTAATCCAGCTGAGTCCAGCGATCATCCTCCAAGATAAAGCGATCGCGGAACATAGTCTGAAGAGACTCAAGAGTGGCAGGAGGAGGAGGAGGATCCTGTCCCAAATGAGGGGCATCTGGCTCATCATCAGAATGCTCAGACACAACTGGTGAGCCAACGGCCGCCTGAAGCCTCCTTGTCTTAGAGAGGAAGGCAGGGGTAGGTAAGAATGGACACTCATCAAGGGGTACATGAAACGCACGAAAGATCATAGAAAGGTATAATGCATAAACCAAAGATCTTGGTTTCTTCCTACAGTTAATCATCCAGTCCATCATGGTACATGGAAGATTAAAGGGAACATGAAAGTGGAGATGATATAATGCCGAGATTTCAAAATAAGTGACTTCATCGGTGGAACCCGCTTTGGGTAGAATAGTGTTGAAAATGATCCGATGAAGTTCATTGAAATAGGGATTGAGATATTTAGCCAAAAGCTTACGAGGACGTGTGTTAGGGCTACAGAAGTCGTCCTTGAAGCTTTCAAGTGAAATCCCTTCGGGAAATTGAAATGATCGAGCTTCAACAAGCTTTTCCCATGAGTTTGGCTCTTGGAGTTCAAGATATTCGGCCAATTCGAAATCGTCAAAAGAGATATCAATTCCCGCAACCCTTGAATAAATATGTGTATCATCATGGGTTAGGTTGCAGTAGAACATTTGGATAGCACTACGATAGATGACCGAATTTGTGGTAACAAGTTCATCAAGGCAAAGGTCATAAAATAGTGCATCATATTGAGAGAATATAGTAAATTTGATAGGGTGTCCCGCAAACACCGAACGTGTCCGAAAATTACTAAACCAATCATTTGATGCGTCGAGTGATACAAATATTCGGTCTTCAAAAGTGTTTGGGTCATGATGACGTAGAGGATTGAACAACGGATGGATAGGTGGTTGTTGTTCAACGGCCGGTGCAACGGGTGGTGCAACGGGCGGTTCAACGCGAGGAGGAGCATTCGACGAGGATGATCCCTCGGTCCGAAGTCTCTTCCCGTGGTTGAATAAACGTGGAGCCATAACACAATAAAGATAATGAAGATAATTGAGATATAGAAAAGTATCAAAATAATATCTCAAAGTAGTGATGAACAATAAAGGAGAATTGAAAGAGAGACCTTTTCCTTGAGTTTGGGGAAGAGATGAGCTCTAGAAAGAAGAAATTAGGGTTAGGGTTTTGAGAAAAAGAGTTTGGAGAAGTGGAAAAGGTGGCAATCAAGAAGAAGAATGAGAGGATCCCGAATATAAGAGAAGGGTTTCAATTGGTCGGAATCAATAATGGCCATTGGATCTAAAATATGATCAACGGCTGAGGCTGTTCCCGGTTCTGGGACAGCCAGACCGAATTTGGCCCGAACTCGACCAAAAATAAAAGGAGTATAAATACAAGGAAAGATCCAAGTGATAAACAAAGAATGACAGGGAGTGAACGTGAAGCAGCAATGTGAAGTTAAAAAATTTGTATGTCAGCCAGTGATAAATAAAAATGAACCGTCTAATAAACAAGGAATTATATCATAATTCAATATTTTGAAGCTGCCATGGGTTAGCTGCAGGGGCCGGATCCCAGCTAGCGGTAGTCCTGAGGACTAGTGCACCGTGTCGCTTAGGCTTTTACGCCTTGTTGTCAGAAGGGCCCTTTCGGCTTGTACCTATAGCAAGTTCATCATAATAGAATCACGACATACTCGATATTTACGCAGGTTTATTTTAATTTATAACAGCTTCATCCAAAATTCCAAGTTCACGACAAAGAAAATTGAAGCGCTCTTCGGATAATGGTTTTGTAAAGAAATCTGCTAACTGATGATCAGTGTCAATATATTCTAAGTTAATCGTGCCATTTTGCTGATGATCACGCAAAAAGTGGTGACGTATTTCAATATGCTTCGTGCGTGAGTGACAAATGGGGTTCTTAGTGAGATTTATAGCACTAGTGTTGTCACAAAAGATTGGAATATGCATGAAAGATAAATTATAGTCTTCAAGGGTTTGCTTCATCCACAGAATTTGTGCACAACAACGCCCAGCTGTGATGTATTCAGCTTCTGTTGTGGATAGTGCGACAGAATTCTGCTTTTTGCTAAACCAAGAGACCAAAGCCTTTCCTAATAAATGACACGTACCGTTCATACTTTTACGGTCGACCTTGCATCCAGCGAAATCAGCATCAGAGTAACCAATGAGGTCAAATGATGTTGACTTGGGATACCATAGGTCCACTGTAATCGTACCCTTAAGGTATCGAAAGATACGCTTAACAGCAGTCATGTGTGATTTCTTAGGATTTGCTTGATATCTTGCACACAGGCAAACGCTAAACATAATATCAGGACGACTAGCAGTTAAATAGAGTAGACTGCCTATTATACCTTGATACTTACGTTGGTCCACGGGTTTGCCGCTATCATCTGGTTCAAGTTTAGTTGAAGTAGCCATTGGAGTGCTGATTGGTTTGACGTTGTCAAGGTCGAATTTCTTCAGCATATCCTTTGTATACTTCGACTGACAGATGAAGGTTCTATTTGACATTTGTTTGACTTGCAGCCCAAGAAAGTAGTTGAGCTCCCCCATCATGCTCATCTCAAACTCGGTCTGCATACACTTAAAAAAATCTTGACAAAGGATTTCATCATTAAAACCAAATATAATATCATCTACGTATATTTGTACTAAAAGAATAGTGTCTTTAAAAGATTTTATGAAAAGTGTGGTGTCAATTTTCCCTTTGAAAAACCTTTCTCAAGCAAGAAATTGCTTAGCCGTTCAAACCAGGCTCTAGGGGCTTGTTTGAGGCTATACAGCGCTTTCTTTAGCTTGAACACGTGGTCGGGAAATTTATAATTTTCAAAGCCAGGAGGTTGTTTCACATAAACTTCCTCCTTAATAAATCCATTCAAGAAAGCACTTTTAACATCCATTTGAAATAATTTGAAATTTTAAAAATTTGCAAATGCACAAAGCATCCGAATGGATTCCAATCTAGCAACAGGAGCATACGTCTCATCGTAGTCGATACCTTCCTCTTGGTTGTATCCTTGGGCTACTAGACGAGCTTTATTGCGTGTGACTGAACCATCTTCATTTACTTTGTTTCTAAAAACCCATTTAGTGCCAATGATCGAGTGATTTGCCGGTCTAGGAACGAGTTCCCATACTTGGCTCCTCTCGAATTGGTTGAGTTCTTCTTGCATAGCAGAAATCCAAAATTCATCATTAAAAGCTTCTAAAATGTTTTTAGGCTCAATTTGTGAAATAAAGGCAGTGCTAGCAATAGAGTCTCTTAATAATGATCTAGTAGTTACTCCTCGTGAAACCTCACCTATTACCAAAATTTCTGGATGTGATGGCTTGAAAGAGAATTTCTTTGGCAAGCCCTCCAAAGAATTGGTTTCGGTTGTGGTATTCATTGGAGTAGAAGTTGATGGCTCAACATCATCATCAAGAGTAGCTGCTGCACTGTTATCTTTATCAAAAGTCACATTTGTAGACTCTTCCACAATTAATGAGCGTTTGTTAAAAACTCTATATTCCTTGCTCTTGGCAGCATAGCCAAGAAAAATACCATCGTCAGCTTTGGCATCAAATTTGCCTAAGTTGTCTTTGGTATTAAGGATAAAGCATCTACAACCAAAAACTCTAAAATAAGAAACATTTGGGGTTCTCCCAAACCAAAGCTCATAGGGTATTTTCTTCGTAATAGGACGAATAAGCACCCTATTTAAAATGTGGCATGCTGTACTGACAGCTTCAGCCCAAAAGTATTTCGAAAGTGAAAATTTGTTGAACATGACTCTAGCCATATCGCCAAGAGTCCTATTCTTCCGCTCCACAACACCATTTTGTTGAGGAGTTCTTGGACAAGAAAACTCATGATCAAAACCATTCGAATCACAAAACTTTTCAAAATCAGAATTTTCGAATTTACCTCCATGATCACTTCGGATTCGAGTAATCATGTAGCCTTTTTCGTTTTGAACTTTCTTTGCAAAAATCTTGAAAATCGAAATAGCATCACTTTTATTTGTAAGAAAGAAAATCCAAGTAAATCTAGAGAAATCATCAACAATAAGAAAGGCGTAGAGTTTTCCACCAAGACTGGCTACTCTACTAGGGCCAAATAAATCCATATAGAGAAGTTACAAAGGTCTAGAAGTACTTACAGAGTTTATCGACTGAAATGAGGACTTAGTTGCCTTATTCAATTCATATTCGGCACATACCGTGTCCTTTTTGAATGTGATGTCGGGCAAGCCTCTAACTAGCTTCTTGGTCGATAGCCTGGATATAGTATCCATATTGGCATGACCAAGACGCTGGTGCCATAATAGTCTTTCATCCTTATGAGCATATAGGCATCTACCTGCATTGTTAGTATCTATAGAAAAATAAAAAATATAAATATTATCCTCTCTTACCCCTTCAAAAGCAATGTCTCCCATCGACCTATCATAAATAAGGCATTTGTTTTATCCAAAGTTAATGTCATGTACATGGTCAGCAAGATGACTAATGCTGAGCAGGTTATGCTTTAACTCGGTCACTAGGCAGACATCCTTTATTACGGGTGAGGGAGGATGACCAATAATACCATTACCTATAATATAACCTTTTAGGTTGTTACCGAAGGATACATATCCTTCTCTCTTCATCGATAGTGATGTGAAAAGATTTGCATCTCCCGTCATATGCCGCGAGCATCCACTATCGAGAATCCACTTACTCTTAGTTGAGGAGGGAAGGTCCACCTATATCAAGAGTAGATGTGACCTTTGGTACCCAAGTTCTTGAGGGTCCTGAAAAGTTAGTTTTTGGAAACCATACATATATCTTTCTATCTACTAATCTTCTAATTCTATATTATGGTGAAATGTGTCCATGTAAACTACAATAAGTACATATAGCATTCCTATTTATATTAGGAGCATGCTGATGATGTCTATAAGTGGAGTGATGAGGAGAAGTATGATGATATATAGAATTAGCATGGTGATGATGACTATGTGTAGAGTGATGTGGAGCAGTATGGTGATAATGTCTATAAGGAGTAGCATGGTGATGATGTCTATATGGAATAGCATGGTGATGATGTCTATATGTAGAGTGATGGTGATTTTGTGCAACATATTGATGGTTTTGTCTATGTGTAGCATGATGATTTTGTGACATATGAGAATTATTTTTACGTGCACGTGGTTTGTGTGCATTATGAAAGTGTGTGTATATGTAAGCATGATTATGAGCAGCATGTGGATGACGTGGTTGACTAGTATGAGTAGTGTCATGCTTTGTGTGTGTCTCATGTGATTGGGTTTGAGGTTGAGCAACCTGTTTTCCTAATTTAGTCTCTAATTTCTTAGAGACAGCCTGCAGTTCAGTAACCTTAGCATTCAAACCATATATCTTAGTAATAGAAATCTTGTGTCTACTCTTTTTTTCTGCAAGCTCCGTGTTAAGTGCTGTGATTTCTTGTGTTTGTTGTTCAATGCGTGCTTCGGCATCATGTAAGCTTATTTTAAGCTTAGATACCTCATTTGTGACATCCGGGGTAAAGTGTCTCTAATGTTATCAAGCAGTAAAGAAAGTCTTTGAATTTTGACTTCATGACTTTTGATCTTTTCCTTGGCATATTTATATTTACCAATGACCTTTTTATGATCATCAAGTAAATTGGTAAAAGCATCACCAAGTTCATCAAAAGTGAAGTCATCAAGAGTTTCGTTTGATACCTTGTCGGACGTTGCCATTAGGCACACGTTTGCAGCATCTTGTGGAGAGTCCTTTTCTTCCTCGGATTCACTAGCTTCGCTTTCATGACAAATGCTCATGTTGGCATATTTCTTCGAAGAAGTCTTCTTGTATGGATTCTCATAACGGTTGCCTTCTTTAAGAATGGACAGTCTTTTCGGACGTGTCCCGTCTTCTTGCAACCGTAGCAGGTAGGCTCTTCTTCGTCGTCTTCTTGTGGTTCCTTCTTTCTTCGGTTGAAGCGAAGGAATTTCTTGAAGTTACGGACAAGGAGAGCTTGATCATTACCTTCTGAGTTGTCGTCATCCGTCTCTTCGGGGTCAGCCCTTTGTCGGTGAGCTTTGAGTGCGATCTCCTTAGCCTTAGTTGCAGGCTCTTCGAAGTCCTTGAGGTCAAGCTCATGAGTCATCAGCTTTCCCATCAAGGTCTCCATGGACATGGTTGTGAGATCATTTCCTTCTATGATGGCTGTCACCTTAGGGTTCCAAATCTTTGGTAGCCCCCTAAGTAGCTTGCGAATCTTCTCGTGATTCAAATATTGTTTGCCGAGAGAAGATAGGGGATTGATGATGTCGAGGAATCTTGTGAACATTTGCGTAATCGTCTCGTTTGGCTTCATCTTGAAAGCCTCATATTGTTTGAGACGGCTTATCTTTGATTCCTTGACTTGGGTGGTTCCTTCATGCGTCACTTCTAGAAGTCTCCATACTTCGTGAGAGGTGGTACATGTTGAGACCCTGTTGAACTCATTCCTGTCTATAGCAAAGAATAAAGCATTAATTGCTCTCGTATCTAGACTTGTCTGTTTCTTCTCCTCGTCAGAATATTTGTCATGTGATTTCTCGACGAGATCACTATTGACAACTATCCTGGCGGGCTTTTTATAACCATCGGTGACGATAGTCCACAGGTCAAAGTCTAGCGACTTGAGATAAAAGCTCATCTTTGTTTTCCAATATGTGTAGTTAGTTCCATCAAATAGAGGAGGCCTATGAGTGGACTGCCCTTCACCGTGATTGGAAATCAAGGATTGTGTGGTTGCCATGGATCAGCTCTAGGATGTTAGTCCTTGTTGAGAGAACAGAGCTCTGATACCAATTGAAGAACAGATGGCAACTCTAGAGGGGGGATAAATAGAGTTTATAGCGATAATAGCCAATTAAAAATTTAAACTCTTTCACAAGTAAAACTAATCAGAGTAAATGCGAAAATAAATAAGGAGCAAGAAAGCATACGCAAACACAGCCAATTTTAACCTGGTTTCTCTCGTGGAGGACTAGTCCAGGCCTGAGAACTCTAGCTCAGGATTAAATCCACTATTTGTGAAATAGTAGTTACACCCCGTGCCTTTTATTCAGAAGAGCACGTCAACTTCTTACAAAGATCGCAGTGGCGATGCTTGGAATTGTCCAAGCGACTTCTTGAACTCTTGCACAAACTCCTAACTGAAAAATGCTGAGCACTTGAGGCTTAGGGAGCTTGTGGCTAGTAGATGAAGAAGGGTATGGCTTGTATTGAGCTTTAGAGAGAAGAGAAGAGAAGATTGGATAATTGAAAATGAGAGAATTTATGGCCTATTTATAGGATACTAGTATGCAGAATTCGGCCATAATTCTGGTAGGAATTTTCAAATATTTGGCCGTTGGATAACTAGCAACCAGCCAACCCTAAAAATTAGGGTACTAATTTTTAGGGGACAGAGTTCGGCCCGAACTCTGTGTGGAGACAGAGTTCGGCCCGAACTCTGTCTCCAAAGCACAGAATAGGTCTTAAGGTCCAATGGGCTTATTTGGATGTGTGGAGCTTATGGATTTTGGGTAGGTTATAGGTTAAGTCTCAAAAGCTCAGCACAACTCAGCTTACATCAGTCTAGACTCAATAAATTTATAAAATACAGACTCAAGAATGACTTGTATTACAAAAACTGAGCTGTCGTCTGACTTGAGCTGGATGTAGTCATCGTGTGTCGTATTGCATTATTACAAGTATTATTTAGTCACTGTTATCGATATTTGGTTGACTGTGACTTTGTGTCAACAGTTGGTGCTTTCCCAGGTAGCTTGATGGCCATGGGAGGCAGCAACTGAGGCGGTTTCCCTTTGAGTTGAATTTTCAAAGGAGCGTCGGGAATCATCTCTAGCTCCATGTCCGGCTCTGCCACCGTTTCTTCTTCATCATCAGCGTCGTTGGCTTCGCCTTCGTCGAGTGACTTGTATAGGATAGCATCAGTAAAGTAGGCTTTGACGCATTTGAAAGGGTCAATGTCTGCGAACTCCGTCCGGATGATGTCGTTGGTGGACACGTACTTCATACATTGGTGGAGTGTAGATGGCACCACCATGTACTCATGCAGCCACAGACGACCCAGTAGGCGGTTGTAGTTGACGTCAGCGTCCACGACATAGCAAGTCACCTCGGTTCTGAGGTTACCAATATGACACTTCAGCCGTATTTTGCCCAGCGGCTCGCTTTTGCTAGCATTGAAGCCACTGATTGTTGTGTTGGAAGGCGCCAATCGGTACATTGGGATCCCCAGTGTTGAGAGCAGCGTCTTCGGGATGATGCTGAGGGAAGACCCCGAATCGATCTGAATCCGCTTCACCTTGACGGAACCGACATATCCTGTATAATACAATGGCCTGTTGCGTCGGTTGTGTTTGAGCAGCATGTATCACCCTCATTTCTCGTATTTCCCGTATTTCGTATTTATACTCGTATCTGGATTTTGGCATGTATTTTTTTTATTATTTTTTCCAACTTATGGAATTTTGGTATTTCTCGTATTTTGGGTTTTGTCATGGTTCGATTTTAATTGGGTTTGGTTTGGTTTGGTTTATTGAGCATTGGATCACCTTAACCTAGGCTATCCCTCAACCCACCACAACTCCCCCACTTTATAACACCACCAACCACTCTCTCTCTTCATTACTTCCTCCATAAATTTTCTTATTCTTCTTCTTCTCCTTCCTCTACAAAACACTCATAACCCTAGGTAAATGCACCTTGCCACTTCATGAGAGCCCTATTTTCTTGGTTCATTTGCTAGATTAGGACATGGTGATCAATATTATAACTTGGTATTTTGTGATTTGAAGTCTCCTTTGCTCTAGATCTAAGTTATTTCTATTTTTGGATTTTGTATGGTTTGATCTCTTTAAGTTGGATTTTTATGGGTTTTGGTGCTTTCATGTGGAAGAGCATTCAGTTTCACCCAAGTTGGAGCTTTGGAAATCCGGATTTGGAGTTCGGATGGCCAAGTTGTGAGCTTTTAAAGCTTTGGGTTCAGCCATGGTGTTCTTGCTGTTTGGAGAAGACAGTGAGCAGTGTGCAGAGCTATTTAGCTTATGCACCCTGAGCTACGTGCGCTCTTTAGCCTGCGTACGCAGGCTTGAGTACGCTTCCTGTTGGAAGCGTGTCTCCTTGAGCGTGCGTGACTTTTCACGTACACTGCTCCCTTGAGCGTGCGTGACTTTTCACGCACACTGCTCCCTTGAGCGTGCGTGACTTTTCACGCACACTGCTCCCTTGAACGTGCATGACTTTTCACGTACACCGCTCCCTTGAGCGTGCATGACTTTTCACGCACACCGCTCCCTTGAGCGTGCGTGACTTTTCACGCATACTGCTCCCTTGAGCGTGCGTGACTTTTTACGCACACTGCTCCCTTGAGCGTGCGTGACTTTTCACGCACACTGCTCCCTCAGCGTGCGTGACTTTTTACCTACGCTGCTCTCTCAGCGTGCGTGACTTTTCACGCACACTGCTCCCTCAGCGTGCGTGACTTTTCACCTACGCTGCTCCCTGTAGCGTGCGTGACTTTTCACGCACACTGCTCTCTCAGCGTGCGTGACTTTTCATGTACACTGCTCCCTCAGCGTGCGTGACTTTTCACCTACGCTGCTCCCTGTAGCGTGCGTGACTTTTCACCTACGCTGCTCTCTGGCGTGCGTGACTTTTCACCTACGCTGCTCCCCTGACCTCTTGCTTAATCCATTGGCTCTTGGAGTTTTGGTCTTATTTCTTTAAGCTTGGCATTTCTATAGCCCTGTATATTAATATTTTATTAGATATTTTACGCCCATTTTATATCCTTACGCCTTTTGTCATAAACTTGATTTTACTTAATATGTTTGGAATGACTATTGTACACGGCATGGTATAACAAGGATCTTGTATAACACGACAGTGACCCGTAGTGGTGCACTCCTGACATGACCCACCTGACATGATAGTGGCCCATCGTGGCGCACTCCTGACAAGTACCCTGGCATGATTTATCTTGATAACTTAACTTGACTTGCCTTGACACCGTGGGTGGTTCTTTCTTGCTTGCTTGTTAAATCCACTTGTCCTGTCTTGCATCATGTCTAGGATGGGACTCCTGAGAACCACGGTCAGGAGCTCTTACTAAAATGGATTAAGGTTAATAACTAGAATAACACAGTAGTCATGAAGAGATGACACAGCTACAGGCAATCCCGTTACCTGGGCGCTCTTGGGATCTGTAGCCTGCCGTCGAGTAGGGCACATTTCCAGCACACCGTCGTGTGTTGCACCCTCTAAGTCACCTAAGGGTATATTTGTCTCCCGGGCGATGTACCCACCTGAATTCAACCCCCTAATTTTTGACCTGGATAACCTGGATGGTCTGCAGGGCTTGTGGCTGTGGACAATCTCACTGCATCTTGTTAGTAATTAGGCCTGTGATAACCCTAGTTAGTTAAAGTAGAAAGCCGTAGTATCTGCTTGGCCGTGATTGATTGAATGAGGTATAACCAGTTTAGCCATGCCTTGATCCAGTACAAGATTGCTCCCTGTCTTGATTTCTTGCATTATTATCTTGCCGATAAATGGTGGGAAACCAAGTTCTGTTCAGACGAAGAGTTACAACCCCGGTCCTTGTTTGGTTTACGGGTTGTAACCGGGTTATCGGAATAGTTCCATGGTTATCTCGTCGTATATCATCCTGACATATTTTCATAATTCTAGTTTTAATATTAGATTTTTTGTGCTAATTGCTGGCTTTTGTTCTTATTTCGTGGCCCCCTTGTGGCACTTGCTCTTTCTGGGGTTGACCCAGCTGGTTTTATGTGGCCAGATTTTGGAGCAGCTCCCGAGGATCAACCAAGCTTCCAGCCCAATGGTGGCGACTAGAAGGAACCTGGGCTACGAGTGGGTTTTCTATTTTGTTTCGCTCACTCTATTGTAAAGTTATTCTTTTGGGGCGTTTAGCCGACGAGCACCTGTTAGCTCGATGCACTTTTACTTACTGTCTGCCTATGGGCTGTAAACATGATTAACAAATCCTAGGGTTGATCATGTATGACTTAACTCTTGCTAGTCCTAACATTTTGTAATGACTAGCTTCATGATCAGCTGAATATGTGATATTTGGGATGCCTTATTATTGTATATTTAATGATCATACATCTTGCGACCTGACTTACTTGCTTGTGATTGAGACATTAGGCGTGTTCATGACCATAAGAGACTGTTGGCTTGTAGTAAACCCTCATGTTTCTAGACAGCCGTGACCGTATATCGAGGTGGTTTCCATTTCAATATACGTAGCTGGCTATGTCTGCCCCCGCTCTCCAGTATTCTGGTTCTGGGGCGTGACATGGTTTAAGTGGTGGCCCATGCAGGTCTTGTTAATCAAGAAATGTGAGGGTTTACCAAATAGATGTCTCAATCAGTATTCGCCCTTGATCTCCGCCCGTATTTTCAAATCCCTAAAATTTTTGCCCTGATTACATGCTTGTATCGTTGATCTGTCCTGGTCCTTCCTTATTGTTTCTCTGTGTCGTTTTTCTCAGCGGCACTGTACCTGACCCTGCCGATCAGCGAGGTAGAGCACCTCCCGTGGACCAGCAGAAACCCGGAGATCAAGCCCAGCATTTCGGGGTAGCCTCCAGAGTTGTGCCTACTGGAGGGGAGTCGCCAGTTCGGCCCGTCCAGCCCGTAGAGCCAGATGATGGTACCTTAGTAGGCCTCATCAGAACCTTGATAGCTTCCCAGGATCGTCGAAGCGACGCCCTACACCAGACAGTTCAAGATGCTTTGACCCGAGGCGGACATCCAGGGAACCAGGCGGCCAACAGCTTCAAGCGATTGAACCCTCCTTTCTTCGACGGCACCGAGGATGCGATTGCCGCGGATGCATGGCTTCAGGATACCGAGGTGATTCTGGAAGCAGCTAGGACACCCGAGGATGAGAAGGTGACGGTGGTACGCCTGCAGTTGTTGGACTTGGCTCGCAGTTGGTGGGCAGCACAAGCCATGGGATTAGTGGCACCCATTGCTTAGGCGGTATTTAGAGAGAGATTCCAGATGAAGTATTTTGATGCTGTGGCTCGATACGACCTGCAGACCAGATTTACCAACTTGAAGAAAGGAGGCAGAACAGTCGACAGTTATGCATCAGAGTTTTCTAGACTCAGTAGGTTTGCCCCCACCTTGGTGGCAACTGAGTTTGATAGGGCCCAGCGGTTCCAGCAGGGACTGTATTTGGAGATCTTGTTGGCGGTTGAGCAGTTCGAGCACCAGACGTTCGATGCAGTCTTGAGAGCAGCTAGGAGGCATGAGTACACCTCCCAGAGGATCGTGGATAGGACCGAAAGTAGGAAGCGGTCCCACAGTCAGATGCACCAATCATCAGCTCCAGCCCCGACTGCTAGGGGATTGACCATTGGAACTCCGAGACGGGCGACCTCAGTAACGTCGGTTCAGCATTCGACCTCGACGTACCTGCAGCAGCAGAAGCAGAAGCAGACTTCCGCGATGGGATGTTCTCATTGCGGAAAGCCAGGCCATGTGGTGGCAGATTGTCGTAGGGCGCAGGGATTATGCCTGGCTTGTGGAGCAGCAGACCATAGGATAGGGGCTTGCCCGAATAGGGGTGGTTCATCAGCATCCAACCCTTCTAGCTCTTCAGTGAGAGGACCGGCCCCAACACCAGTTCAGCAGCAGCAGTATCAGTCTTCGAGACCCTTGCCGCCTCAGTCTCAGGCATTCCAGCAACAGCACCCCTAGCAGTATGCACAAGCCCAAGCTCAGACCCAGAATAGGCAGAGAGGTTTCCAGTAGAGGGGACCCGCAGCTAGAGGTCAGGCCATGATGATGGCTATGGAAGAAGAAGTTGCACCAGGTGAGGTTGTGGCAGGTACTATTCTCGTCAACTCCTCTCCAGCGTCTGTATTATTTGATTCTGGTGCATCGCATTCATTTATGTCTGCACGATTCGCGACACAGATAGGATTGGAGCCCGAATCATTATCAGTGAGGCTCAATATACTTACTGGTAATGGCCTTGTGGGAGTAGATCGAGTGTTTTCCTCGTGTCGGATCGTAGTTAGCGGTAGGGAGTTCCCCGCTAGATTTATAGAGTTTCCTATGGCAGACTATGATATAGTCCTAGGCATGGATTGGTTGAGGAACCAGTATGCTAGGATAGACTGCCATATTGGCAGAGTTGTCTTTAGTATCCCCGACGAGCCAGAGTTTTCATTTTCCAGAGACGCAGTGGAGCCATCTTCCCCAGCATTGCGGATGGCAGTAGCAGCAGTGCAGTTACCCCAGATAGTTGATGAGTTTCCAGATGTCTTTCCAGAGGAGCTTTTAGGGATGCCGCCGGAGCGGAAGATTGAGTTCACTATAGACTTGATTCCCGAGACAGCACCAGTATCAGAGCGAGTCTACAGGATGGCGCCTTCAGAATTGGAAATTTTATATAAGATGATTGAAGAACTGAGGACCAAGGAATTCATCCGTGCAAGTAGATCACCTTGGGGAGCCCCGATGCTTCTTATGAAAAAGAAGGATGGTACGTCCAGGCTATGTGTTGATTATCGTACCTTGAATTCGGTAACAATCAAGAACATATACCCTATTCCGAGGATAGATGACTTGTTTGATCAGCTCAGAGGGGCTTCAGTGTTTTCGAAGATCGACTTGCGGTCAGGATACCACCAGATCAGAGTCAGAGAGCAGGACATCCCGAAGACAGCATTCAGATCGAGGTATGGGCATTGGGAGTTCCTTGTTATGCCCTTTGGAGCGACCAATGCGCCGGCCGTATTCATGGACCTCATGAATCGCATTTTCATGCCTTACTTGGATCAATTTGTGATCGTGTTCCTAGATGACATCCTGATCTACAGCAAGAGTGAAGCAGAGCATGAGCAGCATCTCAGAGTCATCCTCCAGACGCTTAGGGAGCATCAGTTGTACGCCAAGTTCAGTAAATACGAGTTCTGGCTCGATCGTATTTCATACTTGGGTCACATCATTACCCGAGGAGGAGTGGAAGTGGATCCCCAGAAGATTGTGGCTATCGAGTCATGGCCGGTACCCAGCTCAGTGGCAGAGGTTCGCAGCTTCCTTGGATTGGCCGGCTACTACCGGCGGTTTGTTTCAGATTTTGTAAGGATTTCAGCACCGATGACCCAGTTGACCCGCAAGAATGTGCCGTTTGTTTGGACAGCAGAGTGTCAGGAATCATTTGAGAAGTTGAAGCGAGGTCTGATAACGGCTCCCATTCTCACCCTTCCAGATGGGACCGGAGGATTCACAGTTTATTGCGACGCTTCAGGCAGAGGATTGGGGTGTGTCTTGATGCAGCATGGGAAGGTAATATCTTATGCGTTACGTCAACTACGTGATCATGAGAAGAATTACCCAACCCACGACTTGGAATTGGCGACGGTACTGTTTGCCTTGAAGTTGTAGAGACACTACCTGTACGGAGATAGAGTGGAGATCTTTACTGATCATAAGAGCCTGAAGTATATTTTCACCCAGAAGGACCTTAATATACGGCAGAGAAGATGGCTCGAGCTACTGGTGGACTATGATGTGGATTTGCAGTATCATCCCGGGAAGGCCAACGTTGTAGCAGATGCATTGAGTAGGAGAGCCGAAGTTTATTTCCTGACGGTGCAACCAGAATTATTGGCAGATCTTCAGAAGATAGGAATTGAAGTGGTTCTTCCAACCAGCGTGGCATTGATGGCCAGCCTACAGGTTCAGTCCAGCATAGTTGAGAGAATCCGGGTGGCGCAGTCAACAGATTCCAAGATCCAGCGACTCAGAGCAGAGTGTGAAGCAGGTCGAAGGCCAGAGTTATGTATTCATGAGGATGGTATACTTCGGCACGACACTCGTCTTTGTGTACCCAGTAGAGATATCAGACATGAAGTCATGGCAGAGGCCCACAGTTCACAATATTCTATTCATCCGGGTGGTACGAAGATGTACCGTGATATTCGTCAGCATTTCTGGTGGAATGGCATGAAGAGGAAGATAGCCCGGTTTGTCTCTCGGTGTTTGGTTTGCCAACAGGTTAAAGCTGAACATCAGAGGCCCGCTGGACTTCTTTAACCCTTACCGATCCCAGAATGGAAATAAGAACATATAACCATGGATTTCGTGACCGGATTGCCCAGATCTTCGGCCGGCAGAGATGCTATTTGGGTAATTATGGACAGGCTTACCAAGGTGGCATACTTTCTCCCATTCAGAGTTGGACAGTCGACGGCGCAGTTAGCAGAGATGTATCTCAGGCAGATCATCAGGCTTCACGGTGTGCCAGTCAGCATCACCTCGGACAGGAATTCAAGATTCACATCACACTTTTGGCGTAGCTTGCAAGAGAGTTTGGGGACTCGCCTTCAGTTCAGTTCAGCATATCATCCGCAGACAGATGGCCAATCAGAGCGCACAATCCAGACCCTTGAAGATATGTTGAGATCCTGTACCCTTGACTTCGGTGGTTCATGGGAGAATCATCTGTACCTGGTAGAATTCTCGTACAACAACAATTATCAGGCCAGTATCCAGATGGCACCTTTCGAGGCTCTTTATGGCAGGAAGTACAGATCTCCGCTAGCATGGGACGATGTCGGAGAGAGGCAGATGCTTGGTCCAGAGATGATTTCCCTGACGGTTGAAGTGGTCAGGAAGGTCAGAGATCACCTCCGAGTTGCCCAGGACCGCCAGCGCCATTGGGCCGATGCTCATCGGCGTCCTTTAGAATTTGCTGTCGGCGACCATGTATTTCTTAGGATCTCGCCTAATCGCGGCGTCATTCGCTTTGGCGTACGGGGAAAGCTTAGTCCTAGGTATATAGGGCCGTTCGATATTCTAGAGCGAATATGAGATGTATCCTATCGTCTCGCTCTTCCGCCGTCGCTAAGTGAGGTGCATGATGTATTCCATGTGTCCCAATTACGACGGTATATTCCGGACCCGAGCCACATCCTAGACCATTCGGAATTGGTTGTTGGTACCAACCTTTCGTATGAGGAGAGGCCTATGTCTATATTGGACCGGAGGGAGAAGATACTCAAGAACAAGACTATTAAATTAGTCCGTGTTGCTTAGGGTCATCACTCTCTAGGTGAGTCAACGTGGGAGCGTAAGGACGACATCCGATCGCGATATCCCTACCTGTTTGACTCGTGAGGTATAATGTCTTTCTTATGCCTTATGTTTTCCCTTCCTTGCTTGCATTGTATGATTGTATGATTGAACTGCTTAGTGTAACTTGCTTGTGCTTAATGTAGCTTGTCGTGACAATCTCTAGCTCCTTGATTAAATTCTGAGGACGGAATTCTTTTAAGGTGGGTAGAGTTGTCACCCTCATTTCTCGTATTTCCCGTATTTTGTATTTATACTCGTATCTAGATTTTGGCATGTATTTTTTTATTTTTATTTTTCCCAACTTGTGGAATTTCGGTATTTCTCGTATTTTGGGTTTTGTCATGGTTCGGTTTTAATTGGGTTTGGTTTGGTTTGGTTTATTGAGCATTGGATCACCTTAACCTAGGCTACCCCTCAACCCACCATAACTTCCCCACTTTATAACACCACCAACCACTCTCTCTCTTCATTACTTCCTCCATAAATTCTCTTCTTCTTCTTCTTCTCCTTCCTCTACACAACACTCCTAACCCTAGGCAAGTGCACCTTGCCACTTCATGAGAGCCCTATTTTCTTGGTTCATTTGCTAGATTAGGACATGGTGATCAACATTAGAACTTGGTGTTTTGTGATTTGAAGTCTCCTTTGCTCTAGATCTAAGTTATTTCTATTTTCAGATTTTGTATGGTTTGATCTCTTTAAGTTGGATTTTCATGGGTTTTGGTGCTTCCACGTAGATGAGCATTCAGTTTCACCCAAGTTGGAGCTTTGGAAATCCGGATTTGGAGTTCGGATGGCCAAGTTGTGAGCTTTTGAAGCTTTGGGTTCAGCCATGGTGTTCTTGCTGTTTGGAGAAGACAGTGAGCAGTGTGCAGAGCTATTTAGCTTATGCACCCTGAGCTACGCGTGCTCTTTAGCGCTGCATACGCAGGCTTGAGTACGCTTCCTGTTGGAAGCGTGTCTCCTTGAGCGTGCGTGACTTTTCACGCACACTGCTCCTTTGAGCGTGCGTGACTTTTTATGCACACTGCTCCCTTGAGCGTGCGTGACTTTTCACGCACACTGCTCCCTTGAGCTTGCGTGACTTTTCACGTACACTGCTTCCTTGAGCGTGCGTGACTTTTCACGCACACTGCTCCCTTGAGCGTGGGTGACTTTTTATGCACACTGCTCCCTCAGCGTGCGTGACTTTTCACCTACGCTGCTCCCTGTAGCGTGCGTGACTTTTCACGCACACTGCTCTCTCAGCGTGCGTGACTTTTCACGCACACTGCTCCCTCAGCGTGTGTGACTTTTCACCTATGCTGCTCCCTGTAGCGTGCGTGACTTTTCACGCACATTGCTCTCTCAGCGTGCGTGACTTTTTACGCATACTGCTCCCTCAGCGTGCGTGACTTTTCACCTACGCTGCTCCCTGTAGCGCGCGTGACTTTTTACCTACGCTGCTCTCTGGCGTGCGTGACTTTTCACCTACGCTGCTCCCCTGACCTCTTGCTTAACCCATTGGCTCTTGGAGTTTTGGTCTTATTTCTTTAAGCTTGGCTTTTCTATAGCCCTGTATATTGATATTTTATTAGATATTTTACGCCCATTTTATATCCTTACGCCTTTTGTCATAAACTTGATTTTACTTAATATGTTTGGAATGACTATTGTACACGGCATGGTATGACAAGGATCTAGTATAACACGACAGTGACCCGTAGTGGTGCACTCCTGACATGACCCACCTGACATGATAGTGGCCCATCGTGGCGCACTCCTGACAAGTACCCTGGCATGATTTATCTTGATAACTTAACTTGACTTGCCTTGACACCGTGGGTGGTTCTTTTTTGCTTGCTTGTTAAATCCACTTGTCCTGTCTTGCATCATGTCTAGGATGGGACTCCTGAGTACCACGGTCAGGAGCTCCTACTAAAATGGATTAAGGTTAATAACTAGAATAACACAGTAGTCATGAAGAGATGACACAGCTACAGGCAATCCCGTTACCTGGGCGCTCTTGGGATCTGTAGCCTGCCGTCGAGTAGGGCACATTTCCAGCACACCGTCGCGTGTTGCACCCTCTAAGTCACCTAAGGGTACATTTGTCTCCCGGGCGATGTATCCACCTGAATTCAACCCCCTAATTTTTGACCTGGGTAACCTGGATGGTCTGCAGGGCATGTGGCTGTGGACAATCTCACTGCATCTTGTTAGTAATTAGGCCTGTGATAATCCTAGTTAGTTAAAGTAGTAAGCCGTAGTATCTGCTTGGCCGTGATTGATTGAATGAGGTATAACTAGTTTAGCCATGCCTTGATCTAGTACAAGATTGCTCTCTATCTTAATTTCTTGCATTATTATCTTGCCGATAAATGGTAGAAAACCAAGTTCTGTTCAGACGAAGGGTTACAACCCCGGTCCTTGTTTGGTTTACGGGTTGTAACCTGGTTATCAAAATAGTTCCATGGTTATCTCGTCGTATATCATCCTGACATGTTTTCATAATTCTAGTTTTAATATTAGATTTTTTGTGCTAATTGCTGGCTTTTGTTCTTATTTCGTGGCCCCCTTGTGGCACTTGCTCTTTCTGGGGTTGACCCAGCTGGTTTTGTGTGGCCAGATTTTGGAGCAGCTCCCGAGGATCTACCAAGCTTCCAGCCCAATGGTGGCGACTAGAAGGAACCCGGGCTACGAGTGGGTTTTCTATTTTGTTTCACTCACTCTATTGTAAAGTTATTCTTTTGAGGCGTTTAGCCGACGAGCACCTGTTAGCTCGATGCACTTTTACTTACTGTCTGCCTACGGACTGTAAACATGATTAACAAATCCTAGGGTTGATCATGTATGACTTAACTCTTGCTAGTCCTAATATTTTATAATGACTAGCTTCATGATCAGCTGAATATGTGATATTTGGGACGCCTTATTATTGTATATTTAATGATCATACATCTTGCGACCTGACTTACTTGCTTGTGATTGAGACATTAGGCGTGTTCATGACCATAAGAGACTGTTGGCTTGTAGTAAACCCTCATGTTTCTAGACAGCCGCGACCGTATATCGAGGTAGTTTCCATTTCAATATACGTAGCTGGCTATGTCTGCCCCCGCTCTCCAGTATTCTGGTTCTGGGGCGTGACAGCATGTCTTGTTGGATGAAGGTTATGTTGGGGATAACTTCATCCGCATAATGACAGTGCGCACACGTAGTCGTAGTATCCTCAGGCTGCTTGACCTGACTGATGAAGGACTCAGCATCCTTCAGGGCTTCACAAAGAGCTTCACGAGTGTTCTTGGAAAGATGAAGGAGCTCAAACAGAGATAGTCGGGCAGGAGTACTGGCAAGTTGTGCCAGTATGTCGAAGTTGTGGGGCTTAGCTAGCCCCGAAGCATTCTTCTTTCGCAGAGGCTTGTCGAAACGGTCCTCTACATACTTCTGCTTATTGGCTGCTGGAGGCCTAGATGAGCCCTCTTCCTGGGTAGCAGGGACGGTGCAAGGAGACACCACCTCAACGGCAGCTTCGTCAGGTTGGGCGTTCTGATGTGAATGCGTCTGTACAGAAAGTGCCTCTTCCGCAGAGGAAGAGGCCATATGGCAAGACTTGATCTTCCTACCGTTAGTTTTGGAGGCAGAGTGTACCTCCGGTTGAGTAACCTCGGAGACGAGATCAGGGTGAACCCATAAGACCTCTCCCCAGGATGTGGTGAGTGGGATGAGTCCACTCACGTTGTCACGAGTAGGTGGTAGATTGACAACCTCCATTGTCGCCTTAGGGATGGGGACGACGCCATCATGTGTTGTGGTTGGCGGCAAGGCACCAAATTAGAGTGACACCAGATTGGCCGAGACCATTTTTACCTCGTAGTCGACAGAGATAACATTCGCATTAATCATGCACTGGATGTAGTTTTTGAGGACGTAGCAGTCCTTAGTTGGATGTCCAACAAGTGACAATACCTCAGATTGTCCACTTTTCCAACCTCGTTGGGACGCTTCTGGTCCGGCAACTTGATCTTGTCATCCTGCTTCAGTATCTCGAAGAGTTGCAGGGTATCTTCATCTTTGAAAGAATAAACCTCCTTTGGCCTTGGTGCAAGTGGAGGCTTCTGGGTAGGTGCTGATGTACCTTTGGAGGCATTGACAGTCAACGCCTGCTTCTCCTTCGTCTCTCGTTCAGGGTTGTTGGCTGCAGGCTATTTTTCCTTGTCCTCAAAGGCGAGGAAATTGACTCCCAGAAGACGAGCATTGGACGCCTTCTTTTCTGCCGCTTCGGCCTCGATGATCAAGGAACTCCAGTCGGGAGGAGGAGTAGAGTTGAGCCAGAGTTTGATTGCAGGCAGCATGTTCATGCTGTAGGAGGAGAGGAGTGCATGTTCTGGCATGCCTGGGGGCAGTCTGAAGCAGGCCTATCGGAAGCGTTCGATGAATACTCGAACTGTTTTCTTCTTCTTCTAACGTATCTCTATGAGGGACGCCATTGTCATGTCCTTCCCTCCGTCATAGAAACGGTCGAGGAAGAGATGCATTAAGTCGTCGAAGGAAGATATAAAGTTGTCGGGGAGACTGCAGTACCAGTCGTACGCCACACCCTTCAGTGCCCCGACAAATATGCTAGTGAGTAGGGCGTCCTCCTTCCGAAGATGTCCCATTTGAGATTGGAAGTACGTCAGATAGCGACGCGGAGAGTCCTTCCCGTTGTATGGTATTAATATTTGTGGTTTATACTTAGCAGGATAAACCACTTTGTTCTATTCGAGGGGATAGGGTTAGGGGATCCCCATCTTCTGGCGCTCCTCTTGCCTATTCTTGGACTCAAAACGCTCGCGCAAGTCCCTGATCATCTCGACCACGTCTTCCGTGGAGCTAGGAGTCAGAAAAGGTGGTACCGCCTGGAGTTGAGCATTTGAAGGCTCCGACGTCCGTGGTGCTTCGCAGCGATCTGCATCCAAGGATACCCGTTGAAGGGGTACACTTGATTCTCCATTGGCCCCGGGGTGAGGACCGGTAGAAGGCGCTCTGGCCAAAGCGGACCGTTGTCTTGGTTTTCCTGGAGGGGAGTTGCCTCTCCTGGAGCTTCGTCCTGCCTACCCCCAGCTACGTTCTGGAGGACACCCTTATCTTCGGAAGAAGTATCCTCAAGGGCCTGATTACCCCCAGTTCTGTCTTGGAGGACTTCTTCGTCTTCGAGGCACAAATTCACAGGGGCTAGACTACCCCCAGCTGTGCTCGGGAGGTTGATTTTGTCCCTAGGATGAAGATCCACCCCAGCTGTGCTCTGGAGGATATCTTCGTCTTCAGAAGGAGGATCAACAAGGGCTTGACTACCCCCAGCTTCCTCCAAGATCTTTTTTCTCCCCCGAGTGCCTTTAAACACTCCAGAGGATGGGACATTTGTCTTGGTTTTCCTCGGCTGGCTCTTGGACGAGGACGAGGAATTGCCAGTCGTCTTTCGGATTGACAAGGAGTTAGAGATTACGTTGCATGAAGCAACCTTTAGTTTTGGCTCCTCTTTTATTGACACCTTCTTCCCGAGGCAACGTCAGAGGGGTGTTGATGATTGCAGCCGCTGGAACACCGACTACCTTGGTGGTGGGACTGCTGTTTTGTAACAACAGTTGATGGTGACTACAGCACAGGTGTGCCCTGTGAGGGGCGCATTGTGCTTGTCAATCGACTCTCCTGAACGGCGTTTGTGAGTGATCACGTTATGCAGATCGTTGGAGGAGAGTGCCACCTTCGCACCCCCATCAGGCGCATGGCAAGGCCAAGCGCTAGGGTGGTCAAGTGAATGCTGCGCCCCCTGATTCAACACCAAACAGGTGCTCAGATCAATTGTAAACCCCCTAAAATTCTACTTTAAAATTTTTTTGAGTATTTAAAATTTTTACTTGGTATTTGTACGTCGTATAGTCGTATTATACGTCACGTACAAGTTCACATTTTTTGTACGTCTCGACGAGTGCGAATATGTACGAGGTACACATTTTTGTAAAATATTTTAATTTAGAAGTTTGAAATTTTTGATAATAAATAATAAATATTTCGATTACTAAAGGTTGTAAATATGTCATATTGTAAGTTTTAAATTCTTTATTTACGTCATGAAGGGTTATATAAATAGTATTTAAAAATGAGATTTTATGCAAATATTCATACATATAAGGTGCATAAATTTAGATTTTTATATTTTCGGAATTAAGTTAATATTAATATTTTATTGTTCAAAAAAGTATTTTAAAAATAGTGTTTGGTTTAAATTTAAATTGGTTGTGGTAATTTAAATTTGAGAGAATTTATTTGACTTTATTTTAAATGGATTTTACCTATATAAATTAGATTTGATTTATCTAAAATTTGAAATTTGATTTGGAATTGATTGGAATAATTTTAAATTGAAATAAATAATAGATGGAATTATCCATCAGGGGTTTAAACGAATACTAATCCCTATCCAACTGGGAATTCCTACCTCATATAAAAGGAGAGGTACTCCTCTAGCAATTTTTCCATCTACAACAATATTGTGCATCGTGTCGGTGATCACACGTTCTTATTCCAGCAATTTTACAGTTATCCACGTCGTGCCGGACATTCCCCGACACGACGACACCACATATCCCTACCCGAGTACAACATCATCACCACCGCACCATCTCCTACGCCACCACCCTGGCCAACCCAGACAACCAACCACAACATCTCCGGCCGGTGACCCACCAAGGCACACCACCACCATCATCACCATTCCCGCCACGCATCTCCGCCAACACCCCGACGCCATCACCACCATCGGCAGCCCCCGACACCACCGCAGCGTCCTCCGTCGACGCCGGTCGCCACCACATCACCCCCGCAAAATTTCAGAAAGAGAAAGAGGAGCAGGAAAACCTAACCTCAGCGCCACCGCGCCCTTTCTCCTCGCCTCCGTCAACCGCCGGCGTGGACCCAGCCGCTTCCATCCGCTGTTGCCGCCACGAAGATCTCGGCCGCGCCCCGCACGAGAACTTCCCTCCGCCACGGCAGCGCCGCACCCGCGAGAAACTCCGCCCGACCCCATCTGCTTCCTCCGCTCACCGCCGTCTTCCCGCGGAGCCACCGCCTCACGAAAACCCCGGCTTCTCCGCCTCCGCTCCAGCCGCGGCCGTCTCCGACTTCCTCTCCAGGCCGCCTCCCGCAGCCGTACAGGGCGGTCGCCCTCCGCCAGTCACCCTGAACCGCCCCGCTGTTCGCCTTCTCCGTCGCAGATCTCGACGGCACCGGAAACCCATCTGGGAAAACCCTCACCGGCGCCATCCGCCCGCACCCGGCCTCCTTCCCCGCGCCTCCGGCCACCTGACGGGCCCAAACCGCCGACCTCACAGCGCGCGACCACCCCTTTTGCGCCACCGACTTCATCCGCCGCCGTTTTCTCGAAGCCCAGAGCCGAGCGCCGCCTCCGCGTCAGGCGCGCCACCTCTCGCGCAACCACGCCACGCCTGGCCGTCAGCCACGGCGCCGGAGCCCCTCCGCCGAGGTAAAAACCCTCGCCCCCTTTTCCGTTCACTCTCTGACCCTCTCTCTCGTTTCCTTCTTTAATTGGGAACAACATCTGACCGGTTATATTATTATTATTATTATTATTAGTATTAGTATTAAAGGATTAGATGTTTTGGTTTGCTGCTACTGTACAAGCTATAGTACTAATAATTATTATTACTTGTTATTATTATGATTTATCATTATTATTATTATTATTATTATTATTATTATCATTATTATTATCACTATTATTATTATTATTATTATTATTAAGGAGGATTGTGTTGTTTTTGGGTTAAGTTTTTATTATTAAATATTATTATCATTATTATTAATTAATACTAGTGATATTATTTATAATATTAATTGTTAAATTTTTATTATCTATATTATTAATATTACCATTATTTAAATGGAATTGAGCTTTCAAATTTCTAAATAATTATTTAAATTATTTTCGATTAATAAAATATAGTTTTTATCTAGAAAATCTAGTTTCATAAACTTAAGGTTTTAGCCTAAAACGATTTTAATTTCCAAATATGTACCTAAAACATATTTTGACTAATACAAACAAATAATTTCCAATTTGTATATATAAAGTATTTTCGAGTATTACGTAAAGATTATTTATAAAAATATTTTCTAAAACAAAGTATATGTAATTATTTCCATAAATTCTTCCAATTATCTTGATTGCGACTGATCATCTTTCCTATTTCCTCGCGAGCTTGGACCTCCGCACCATGACTATGGCTATTGGACCATGCTGGACTTTTCAGATTAACGCACACCAGGCGTAATGACAGGCAAGATACCTTGCCATTAAACTGTTTATATTCAGTCTGCATTTATTTATATATCACTGTTCTTTATTTTCGGTTCTTACAGTTCCTGATTTACTGCCTGTTCAGTGATTAATAATTTACTTTGTTAGTATCCTTTGATTGCATGTTGACATAGAGTTAAGGGACTACCGTTGTGGTGTATTGCATATACCTTGACACAGTTGTACCACAAGGATGTGTGAGATACGTATCATGTAGAGGTTCTTGCGTGTGGGCTGATCCCCCATGCGCATGCGTTAGGGCTAACTGCTAATAGAGGTGTGTTAGAGACTTGGCAGTTAGTAGAGGTACATGGTCGTGGATGCGACTTAACAGGTACATTGGGTGGGGAGAATATTACCTGACGTATGGGCTTCTATGCACTTCCCTTATTACCTGTGCGCTCCGCCGGAGACGCAGGCTCCAGGTGCCCTCTGACGTTATCCAGAGCGTTATGGACGTAGCCTCTTGCACATGGTGCCCTCTGACACTTCCCGAGCATTATGGACGTAGGCACCTGGTACCCTATATGGGAACTATGCCGATCCTATTTACAGCCAGGGCTCATGCGTTGAAGGTTTGTTCTTACTGCACAAACACATTAGATGGCTAGGTAACCCTTGTCAATGGCATATCACCCCGTTCCATTAGTAGCTTGGGACAATATCGCATCGCGGTATAGTGTACTACCCCTTGTCCTTGTTTGGTTGTAGGGGTAGTCCACTGTTTCGACGATGAGGTATTGGAACTTGTTGCGAGTGTGACTATTTACTTTACTTGTGATTTATGACATAGTATATATATTCAGTTATGTGGCATGTTGATGTATCTTGTTACGTCCCTCTGAGGACCTGGTTATCTCGCCAGGTGTGTGTTCCGTGATTTCTTGCAGGTGCTCTAGCTAAGGCCATTCCTTCCTTCGTGGTGATTACTCTTGGACTCGCCATTGCTCTCGCTTTGCTAAATTCTCTCATTGTATATTTTTCCATATTTAATTTGGTTGGTAGTGGACTTTGTCTTCGCCCAACTATTGTGTACATGACAAATTCAAAGTTACCTTTATATCATATTTATCTTTGTGGATGAGATTTAGTACCTTGGTTACTGCATTTTACAGCTTATGTATATATACGAGGGTCCATATACTTCGTATGTATACAGCTGGCATGATTACGTTCTAGTCCTACGTATTTTGGGACTGGGGCGTTACATGTTTTTGTGGTGGCCCATGCAGGTCGAGTTTGCCGTTTCGGTTACATGACTGTACCGAACAGGCCTACAGTATATGATTAGAGTTTAGAATCTCATCCACCTACTTGACATCCTTCCTTGACTTCAAATTTTGAACTCTCGTTCGACCTCCTCGATTTGCATCTTGCTTGACTCCTTCCACCGCAAATTCTTAGTTTCGTGTTTTGACTACACTAGTATAGGCCCATAGGTTAAACACATGGCTAGATGGATTGCATTAACAATGAATATGCATTGGAATTTTATTTGAGTTATAAAGGAATTTATTTTTCTAGAAAGTATGATTTTAAGGATTAGTTAATTTCAAGTTGGGTAGTAGCATATTACCGCCTCCAAATGATAGTTGGGATTTTTATTTTGCCATTACAAGGTGGTATACACAAGAGGACAGAAAACAAATTATGATTTATGATTTTTGAAAATTGTGAGATAGTTTATGATTTATTGGGATATGAAACCGATTTGGAAAACATCCTTAATTTGTGACACATGATTTACGATTAAGTTCAAGTTTGGATTGATTATGTTAAAAGTTTATCTCGAATTTATTAAAGTGTTTTAAATTATAAGTTATGGTTTGTAACGACTAGAGAATATGAAGGGTTTATGATTTATGGTTTATTAGAGAGCTTGAGGTTTTAAATTGATTCTACGATTTACGAATTTTAAGTATTTAATTTTGAGTTTGAAGAGATGATGGTAAAAATATTTGTTTAAAATATTTGGAAGATACGCAATCAACTTGAAGGAAAGATTCAAATTTTAAATTTTGTTCTATGATCTATGATTTATAGAGTCATGTAGATTTCGAGTTTAAAACCTTGATTATGGATATTTAAGTTTGGTAAAAAAAAATCATATTTATAGAGTAGTGGTGACTTATTGGAAGCTAGATATACACATTGGAAGGATATAGAATTAAATTTGGGAGTTATTTAAATGTTTCATTTTGTAGTATGAATTTCGGCTGATAAAAGTATTTAAATGTTGAGTTTGAGATTTTGAAAAAAAAAGAAAAAAAAAGAGAGGGAGGTTATTATTCAAGTTGCGATATACAAGGGTTGTTTCGAGATTTATTAGAGAATTAATTTGTGATTAAAGTTGACAGTCTTAGATAATTGAAACTTGGCGAAGTATCTTAGAAAAATTTCGAGGAACTCGAAATTTTTAGATCATATATTTGTAGAGGACTAAGAAGCAAGTAAGGTCACCCTAGTGAGATAGAAGTATTCCATATTAGATTGCCATGCCACCTATGATTATGATGTTGCATATACGCAAGTGTAATTAGTCATCGACCAAACCGATGAACATATCTTTGACTTACCCGACCTTCCCTCAAACATTATTTGTGACCATCTAATTGTTTGAAACTTAGAAATGATTGGAATCATTCCCTTGACCATACCCTTATCTATGAACTTTTTTTTTTAATTGTCTCTCTAGCTTATTTAGCCTTGACCTACGAGATTTCTAATTATCTTTATTTGTGCTTTAACCTTCATTTTGTGCATAAATTAGTACGTTATGAAAATCCACTTTCTATTTTGATCCTTTGGCGTTCCCTATCGTGACTTTGATATTTGAAGCACAACACTAGACTTTTCCTTCCAGCAAATTTCACATGCGAGACCTAGACGAGACTACCTTCATGTAGGTATATCATGTCCCACTAAAACCCGTCTCCTTGTACTCTATTTTTATGGTACGACTTTCCGGCCATAAAGACTCAACCATAACCTATACCATGGTGCCGATATATTTTTGACTATATATTTGGACTTAACCACGACTCAAATCTTCGGCCGATTGCGATCTACTAAATTCGTTAAATGCTTAACCTTGTGGTATTTTGATTGCTTGACTCATTGTTCCATCACACTACTAGATTAACTCTTGTAAGTCGGGTAGAATACCTCACGATCTAACCAACCTTTTTCCTTGTGGACCATATTGATAGCTTCACTTAGACTATAAAATTTAGTGGACCAAGCCGCTTGTATAGGCCCGAACTTCGGGCAAGACTCAATTCTAAAGGATCTTGGACTATTTAATTTCCTTCATCATCCACTGCTTATATTTTTACAATCTTATGTTGCTATTATAATCTAGTTTTGCAAGCTTACTCTTTATCGAGCTTGTTCGCGACATGTTTATTGTGGGCGCCCACTAATACATTGTCTAATCAGAACCGACGTATTATGGTCTGATCAACCATAGTGCACTTGGTTCGCTTTTTGGTATATTGTTCAACGTGGATAGAGACATAGTTAAACTTCGCCCCGGAGTCTCATCCGCGACTGTTTTGGCAACTCTTTTTGGAACTTATCCAGTCGTCTTTGAACCACTCATTTGAATTCGATAATGCCTTCTTCGAACTCTTTATGTTTGCCTTTCGCCTGTTTTAGAAAGACAAACACCCGTACTTGATATTCTCTTAGTTGTCCACTATCTATTGCCAAGATAGTTAGCCAGTTACCAACCAATTTGACTGTAACCCCATCTTGAATTAACCATCCTCCTCGTGACACTAGATTCATTATCACGACTTTCTAATCATTCATGAGACTTAAGAATGAATCAAACCAATTCCTTCATCAAACCTAAAACCAGACGACCATATCTTCCCAAGGAACCACAACTCCAAGTCCCTAAGTTATTCTTTTGATCTACCCAATGCCTTAATATTTCTTGAATTGTGTTATCATGATTATCTTAGCTAGCGACCCTCGTCCATTACCATATTCGTGAAATATTTTTTTTTCTATTTAACATTTATGTTAAACACCGTTTTCTTGCCTCGCCAAAAGAATTGTTCATACTTTCTTATCGTTAAACTCTCGAACCCTACCTACCCTACCAATTCCTAAATTTCGAGGACGAAATTCTTTTAAGTTGGGTAGGATGTAAACCCCCTAAAATTCTACTTTAAATTTTTTTTGAGTATTTAAAATTTTTACTTGGTATTTGTACGTCGTATAGTCGTATTATACGTCACGTACAAGTTCGTATTTTTTGTACGTCTCGACGAGTGCGAATATGTACGAGGTACACATTTTTGTAAAATATTTTAATTTAGAAGTTTGAAATTTTTGATAATAAATAATAAATATTTCGATTACTAAAGGTTGTAAATATGTCATATTGGAAGTTTTAAATTCTTTATTTACGTCATGAAGGGTTATATAAATAGTATTTAAAAATGAGATTTTATGCAAATATTCATACATACAAGGTGCATAAATTTAGATTTTTATATTTTCGGAATTTATTTAATATTAATATTTTATTGTTCGAAAAAGTATTTTAAAAATAGTGTTTGGTTTAAATTTAAATTGGTTGTGGTAATTTAAATTTGAGAGAATTTATTTGACTTTATTTTAAATGGATTTTACCTATATAAATTAGATTTGATTTATCTAAAATTTGAAATTTGATTTGGAATTGATTGGAATAATTTTAAATTGAAATAAATAATAGATAGAATTATCCATCAGGGGTTTAAACGAATACTAATCCCTATCCAACTGGGAATTTCCACCTCCTATAAAAGGAGAGGTACTCCTCCAGCAATTTTTCCATCCACAACAATATTGTGCATCGTGTCGGTGATCACACGTTCTTATTCCAGCAATTTTACAGTTATCCACGTCGTGCCGAACATTCCCCGACACGACAACACCACATATCCCTACCCGAGTACAACATCATCACCACCACACCATCTCCTACGCCACCACCCTGGCCAACCCAGACAGCCAACCACAGCCTCTCCAGCCGGTGACCCACCAAGGCACACCACCACCATCATCGCCATTCCCGCCACGCATCTCCGCCAACACCCCGACGCCATCACCACCATCGGCAGCCCCCGACACCACCGCAGCGTCCTCCGTCGACGCCGGTCGCCACCACATCAACCCCGCAAAATTTCAGAAAGAGAAAGAGGAGCAGGGAAACCTAACCTCAGTGCCACCGCGCCCTTTCTCCTCGCCTCCGTCAACCGCCGGCGTGGACCCAGCCGCTTCCTTCCGCTGTTGCCGCCACGAAGATCTCGGCCGCGCCCCGCACGAGAACTTCCCTCCGCCACGGCAGCGCCGCACCCGCGAGAAACTCCGCCCGACCCCATCTGCTTCCTCCGCTCACCGCCGTCTTCCCGCGGAGCCACCGCCTCACGAAAACCTCGGCTTCTCCGCCTCCACTCCAGTCGCAGCCGTCTCCGACTTCCTCTCCAGGCCGCCTCCAGCAGCCGTACAGGCGGTCGCCCTCCGCCAGTCACCCTGAACCGCCCCGCTGTTCGCCTTCTCCATCGCAGATCTCGACGCCACCGGAAACCCCTCTGGGAAAACCCTCACCGGCGCCATCCGCCCGCACCCGGCCTCCTTCCCCGCACCTCCGGCCACCTGACGGGCCCGAACCGCCGACCGCACAGCGCGTGACCACCCCCTTTGTGCCACCGACTTCATCCGCCGCCGTTTTCTCGAAGCCCAGAGCCGAGCGCCGCCTCCGCGTCAGGCGCGCCACCTCTCGCGCAACCACGCCGCGCCTGGCCGTCAGCCACGACACCGGAGCCCCTCCGCCGAGGTGAAAACCCTCGCCCCCTTTTCCGTTCACTCTCTGACCCTCTCTCTCCTTTCCTTCTTTAATTGGGAACAGCATCTGACCAGTTATATTATTATTATTATTATTATTATTATTATTATTAGTATTAGTATTAAAGGATTAGATGTTTTGGTTTGCTGCTATTGTACAAGCTATAGTACTGATAATTATTATTACTTATTATTATTATGATTTATCATTATTATTATTATTATTATTATCATTATTATTATCACTATTATTATTATTATTATTATTAAGGAGGATTGTGTTGTTTTTGGGTTAAGTTTTTATTATTAAATATTATTATCATTATTATTAATTAATACTAGTGATATTATTTATAATATTAATTGTTAAATTTTTATTATCTACATTATTAATATTACCATTATTTAAATGGAATTGAGCTTTCAAATTTCTAAATAATTATTTAAATTATTTTCGATTAATAAAATATAGTTTTTATCTAGAAAATCTAGTTTCACAAACTTAAGGTTTTAGCCTAAAACGATTTTAATTTCCAAGTATGTACCTAAAACATATTTTGACTAATACAAACAAATAATTTCCAATTTGTATATATAAAGTATTTTCGAGTATTACGTAAAGATTATTTATAAAAATATTTTCTAAAACAAAGTATATGTAATTATTTCCATAAATTCTTCCAATTATCTTGATTGCGACTGATCGTCTTTCCTATTTCCTCGCGACCTTGGACCTCCACACCATGACTATGGCTATTGGACCATGCTGGACTTTTCAGATTAACGCACACCAGGCGTAATGACAGGCAAGATACCTTGCCATTAAACTGTTTATATTCAGTCTGCATTTATTTATATATCACTGTTCTTTATTTTCGGTTCTTACAGTTCCTGATTTACTGCCTGTTCAGTGATTAATAATTTACTTTGTTAGTATCCTTTGATTGCATGTTGACCTAGAGTTAAGGGACTACCGTTGTGGTGTATTGCATATACTTTGACACAGTTGTACCACGAGGATGTGTGAGATGAGTATCATGTAGAGGTTCTTGCATGTGGGCTGATCCCCCATGCGCATGCGTTAGGGCTAACTGCTAATAGAGGCGTGTTAGAGACTTGGCAGTTAGTAGAGGTACATGGTCGTGGATGCGACTTAACAGGTATATTGGGTGGGGAGAACATTACCTGACGTATGGGCTTCTATGCACTTCCCTTATTACCTGTGCGCTCCGCCGGAGACGCAGGCTCCAGGTGCCCTCTGACGTTATCCAGAGCGTTATGGACGTAGCCCCTTGCACATGGTGCCCTCTGACGCTTCCCGAGCGTTATGGACGTAGGCCCCTGGTACCCTATATGGGAACTATGCCGATCCTATTTACAGCCAGGGCTCATGCGTTGAAGGTTTGTTCTTACTGCACAAACACATTAGATGGCTAGGTAACCCTCGTCAATGTCATATCACCACATTCCATTAGTAGCTTGGGACAATATCGCATCGCGGTATAGTGTACTACCCCTTGTCCTTGTTTGGTTGTAGGGGTAGTCCACTGTTTCGACGATGAGGTATTGGAACTTGTTGCGAGTGTGACTATTTACTTTACTTGTGATTTATGACATAGTATATATATTCAGTTATGTGGCATGTTGATGTATCTTGTTACGTCCCTCTGAGGACCTGGTTATCTCGCCAGGTGTGTGTTCCGTGATTTCTTGCAGGTGCTCTAGCTAAGGCCATTCCTTCCTTCGTGGTGATTACTCTTGGACTCGCCATTGCTCTCGCTTTGCTAAATTCTCTCATTGTATATTTTTCCATATTTAATTTGGTTGGTAGTGGACTTTGTCTCCGCCCAACTATTGTGTACATGACAAATTCAAAGTTACCTTTATATCATATTTATCTTTGTGGATGAGATTTAGTACCTTGGTTACTGCATTTTACAGCTTATGTATATATACGAGAGTCCATATACTTCGTATGTATACACTTGGCATGATTACGTTCTAGTCCTACGTATTTTGGGACTGGGGCGTTACATCAATAGTGGGGGAACAACATTTATAGTGACTTGAAAGAACCTCAGATGCACAGCCAGTGGAGGCACGGGAGTTCAAGACCACAGGGTTTGCCTTGCTCGACTTGGTTGCGAACGCAACAGATGCGCCCAAGTGAGACAAAGACTTTGAAGGTCGACTCATTTCTGGCTTAGAAGCACCCGAGTCGACCTTATACAGCTTACCATCAGCAGCGCGCATGATTGGGAGCACATGCTTCTGGTTTGCTGCCGGCATAGCATGTTTGAGGTGCATGGCCCGTGCTGCCTTGGACTTCTTCGTACCAGCCCGCTGGGGTGCATAGTACTCAGAGTTCAAATTCTCCTTGCCACTACAGCGAGTGAGTCTGTCAAAGACAGAGACCTTTTGTGGCGCATCAGAGGTGATGCGCGGGACATTAGCTGCGCCCCTGCTCCGTCGATGCATCTTCCTCGCCAGAGAGGGAGATGGCTGGGGAATATTGTCAGCCGTACGTTTCCCAGAGAGATGCGCTATACCGGTGGGCGCATCTTGGCTGCTGAGGACGTCAGCAGGAAGGGTAGGCTGCATCGGCGCATCCCCTTCGGTGATGGTGCCAGAGGCGTCGACCTTGCGCACCCAAACCTGGTGAGTCTTCTTCGGCTTCGGCAGCCGCTTCGAAGGACTCGCACTGCCTTTAGAGATGAACTCCTCATACGCCTGTTGATTGTGGCGTACGACCAGCGTCTTATGGGAGGAGCCCACTTTCACGTCGTCAGATTACGACACAGCTTTCTCGGTGGAGAAGAAAGAGGTCCCCAGCAGAGTCGCCAGCTTGTTTGCCATTAAAATCTTTTGATTGCAAATTTCAATTACAAACAGAATAGTGTTACAATATAGGACTTAGACGTAGTCCTAGGAGTGCACTTTTGTTTATCTGGGTCCCTTATGCCGATGGAGCGAGTGGTAACGCGTTGACTCCATTGACGATCTGACGACGGTTCTCGGTTCTCTGAAGGCCTGAGTTACTCTGGGTGCTAGAGCTCACGGAGAAGAAGAAGATGTTGAGTGTCTGTATCTGCCTCTCTGTGTGTGTGTTCGTAGGTTCATAGATTCGTCTCTGTGTAAGAAAGAAATGATCCCTCTATTTATAGCTTGCAGGCCGGCTGCTCATGCACATATAAGTAGGATGCGCCGGTTTATGAGGATGCCACGTGGTGATTGCTGATGGAGGTGCACGGACGATGTGCTCTGATTGAGGAGTTAAATCCTTCCTGTTGCCATTGTGGGCTGCGACCGAGCTGACACGTAGCAATGGAGAGGATCTTTCAGTTGCTGAGATCTTAGGTGATTAGCACCCCTTCATAGGCTGAATCGAGTCAACGGACACGTGTCGTAGGTCCATGGCTCAAAGATCTCGGATTTTGTAGAGAGTGATCAGATAGGATGCGCCTGGGATTGGGCGCATGAGGAGACTTTGGCTTGTAACCTTTAGGAGTCACGAACCAGTCTGGGCGTACGACTTTTGAGGCGCATGCGAGGCTTCAGTAGTGACTTTGACTTCTGTCTTTAGGGATCAGAGAAAATTCTGAGGTGTATGGCTTTTGAGGCGCATACAGAGATTTGGGCGCATGGCTGTGGAGGCGCATACAAAATGGTTGGGCAGCCACGTAGCTTGTAACTGTCGAAGGAAAGTAATGATGATGATGACGCCGGCGATGCTTCGTGTTCTGAAAAAGCTGTCAACTGTCCAGTCCTCGGGGGATGTGCTGCCAACTCTGCCAGACTTCAACATTTAATATTCTTGACAGGTGATAGGTGTTTGAGTGGGCGCATCGATCTGTGTTCCACTAGGTGCATGGGGACGCATGGGGGCGCATGCTCATAAGGCGCTTGGGGCTGATGGGCGCATCTGTATGATACGCGGTCTGATCGACGCATCCGCTTTACATGACACGTCTTTATTGGTTCGACTGTTACATTCTTCGAGTGCTTTAAATAGCCATTCTTGACTTGGCTGAATTCAAAGCGTCAGGTTCATCACCATAAATGCAAATTCATTGCACGAGATTCGGAGAGCCAGCCACTTGGCGCATGGGTTTGATTTGCCCGACCTATAAATAATGGTATGGAGAGAGTTTGCTTCTCGTTCTCTCACATCCTTCCGAAATGAACTTGTTTGCTCGAGGGCATTCTGTTGACGAGATGCCCCCGAGGGTGAAGATGCGACGCATTGTCTTCATTGATGCACTTGAAGGTGACTGTTACATCCAAAAGTCGGAGTTGAGGGCTTCTGAGGCAGGCAGAAGGTGCCTGTTGTATCCAAAGATCGGGATGCTCGAGCCTCATCTCCGTTATGCTGGAAGAGTCGCAGATCGGAATTGCGGTGCTCCGATCATCTTCCTTGGGCTTTGGGAGAGCTCCTCCTCCTACTAGAGTGGGTGTTGCCCATTCTGGTTGTGTTAAAAGCCTCCTTTTGTCGCGGGTCGATTGTGGTGCTCTCCTCTTCTTTTGGAGAGCTCTTCCTCCAGCCAGGGGGTTGATTGTCCACCCTCATTCTGCTCAATAAATGCTTCATTAGTTGAAGCATTTGATCGGGTCGAAGTGGTGCATATGCTGATACTTCATGATGCACATAACTGAGGCTCTTAAAGAGATGCGCCTGACTGAGACGTCGAAGAGATACACCTGACTGAAAGGGCGGCACATAACTGAGCTGCTGAAAAGATGCGCCTGACTGAGATGCTAAAGTGATGTGCCAAACTGAGACGCCGAAGTGATGCGCCAAACTGAGACGTCGAAGAGATGCGCCTGTTTGAGAGCGCATGGTGATTGCTGCGTCTGGCTGTAGATTTAGGGTCTTTTCTTTTTGTAGAAGTTCTCCTTTGTACAGCCTTTTTTAGACATGTAATAGACTTTTATATGAAATAAAATCTTCTTTTAATGTCTAAACTTTTGTCGTTTGCTGTACCAAGTACTTCATCTGAGCTTCCTGGCGCATGTAGTGTTAGGCGCATAGGATTTCTGGTTCATCGACGCATCCATGTGAAACGCCAAGCGACTCTATGCATCGACGCATCCATGTGAGCTCAGGCTCAAACGAACAAGTATATATACCCTGCATTGCAAACTGGTGGGGTTTCAGTACCAATCGTACTGGTGGAAAGAATTTCGCTAATCCATACAAAACTGTCATAATTTGCTTCCGAATAATCGGATAAGACTCGGATCACGCTCGGCCTACACTGTCGTGGATAGCGGTAGTTAGCAGTCTAAACCTCAGGAATCATCAAAGATAAAATATATCGATCACTCATCACAACAACTAAAACGTTAAGCAAATCACAACGACACAAAGTCACCACAGAGTCCACTGTCAGTATTTTGGTACAACATACATTTGCTATCTCTTCTGGAGACAAATCTAGTAACCATACACTACAAAAATACTGTTAATTAGCGACTGAATTTATCGACGAAAGTTAAAATATCGCTAACCAGCGACGAAATACCGACTGACTAGCAATTGATATATTATGTAAAATATAGAATTAAAACACGTCGTTAGATCCATCACTAGTTCGTCGCTAAGTAAATAGCGACGGTTTAGCGAAGGACAGTTCTGTCGCTGGATATGAGTAAAATTAAATCAGTAACTCTTTCTTTCTCATTCTCAAATTTTTACCCAAATTTTTTTCCCTCCAAAGCTCCGACCCCTTTCGACGACCGACTCCCGACCCCTCTGTAGCTCCCCTTCCCGGAAATTTTAAAATATTATTATTTTTATTATTATTTTATTTAAATGGTAATTTTTAGATTTTATAAATAATTAATTAGTTAATTACTACGATAGAGGGCTTTAATCATGATTAAAATTAGAGTACAAGGTGACAAAAAATTGTGGCACGGATAGTGCAGTGGCGTGCCTCGACTAGTGTTTTAGCCATGCCAGGGAAGGCCGAGCCATAGAGATGTCCTAACTAGGAAAACCAGGCTAAGTTGTAGCATGACCCTATAAATAATCTAATTATTTAATTATTATTGGTTATTGACTTGTAGAAGACCAGGTTGTACCAATTTAGTTCGGACTGGACCTGAACCAAATCCAAGCTCATGTAGTCGAGTAGTGAGTCCAGAGATGTTCATATAGTGTATATATTGACTATTATTATGTCGGTATTTATGTTTTGGTCTAGAGAGTATATTATTGTTATACTGCTTAAATATATTAAATATTTTATTTCTAGTTAAAAGATATCTTACTTAGAAAATGGATGAATATTCTCCTTGTGATGTATTTCTAGATCTCTAGGATTTTATACTATATATATATATATATATATATATATATATATATATATATATATATATATATATATATATATATATATATGTGTGTGTGTGTGTGTGTGTGTGTGTGTGTGTAATCCTACTATGCTAATATTCGGTTCTATTTATATACACCAATAAGTTTTGTATATATAATATTTTAATAGAAGATAAATACACACGTTGCAATAATACATTATACTTTAGAGTATTTAATAAATATTTGTTACATTAGTATATATATATAAATTCTAGCATAATTTAATTATTCATTTCTTGTATGGTAACTTCTCTACAAAACTTGGTACCTTATTTTAAAATAGTTAGATTAATATTGATATAGGTAAAATATATATATTAATATTGATATGTTATATATATATATATTTTTTAATATTGATATGTTATATATATATTAATGTTGGTATATTGATATAGGTAAAATATATATATTAATATTGATATATTATATATATATTAATATTGATATGTTATATAATATTGATATGTTATATATATATATATATATATATATATATATATATATATATATAAAATATATATATATATATATATATATATATATATATAAAATATATATATATATATATATATATATATATATATATATATATATATATATATTATATATATATATATATAAATTTATATATATATTTTTTCCATATATATATATATATATATATATATAATAAGTTATATCTTGCGAGATGATGAAACCGAACACACCCGGCCCCTGGGACTGCCGAACCCGGTTACAGTGTATAAAAGTATCGAGAGAGGAGAGTTCGTGTAAAACCTATTACACAACATACGCCGCCCCAACCCCCGACCCCTGGATGGTTGCTCGCCGCCGACGCCGCCACCACACGCGTTCGGGAACCGCCGCAGCAGGGCCGCGCACGCGCACAGGCGCGGACGGCAGCAGCAGCATATGCGCGAGGTACTTAGTTCATTATTTTATTTCTTTGCGCATACTCGTCGGTTTTCGAATTCTTAAAGTCATATGGACAACCCACGTAACCAACTAGGATCTCCAATAATTAGGTTTTGATTAAGTCGCACGACCGGTACACGAAATCGATATGAAGTCCATCGAAAAACCTTACAAAAACAGAACACGAAATAGTTCAAACCCCTGTTTTGGAAGGCAAGTTCTCGCCAATCCATAGACCAATTTGAAAAACTGTTTGAACAGCCTTGTAGACAACATAACCTAGATTTATACCCTACTTTTAGTTTATTTTCTAGTTGATTAAATTCTGTTTAAAACTGATTTGAAAATCAGAAAAAAATTAAGAAAATTATTTTTGAAAACTTAGAAATCCTTCGACTCGACGTGCGTCCCACCAATCCGGGTGACGTAGTCGCGAACCGAAAGCATCGAAAGGTGTGTAATGGCTTCGTGGACGTGTGGGATTTGACAGAATTAAAATTGGTTGCGTGTGCACGACGAATTTGATGCGTATCCGTCAAAATTCACCGTATCGACCTCTGTGCAAATTTCCCAATTACTTTGTGTACTTTCGGAGATGAAACTTGCACCAACAGGACAATATCGTTTTCCTGGTCTTGTATGCCAAGTTTGGTCCAATTCTGAGATATTTGATCGGATCGCCGTTTTGCGAGCCCTACGATCTGATTCAACGGGCAATTTTGTGCACGACCTGCCAAAATCCAACTTTGGACATACGGTTGGGTTCGTATCATCAAAATAAATTTGTAGACATATAGTTTGACGATTTTAGAGACCACAGACTTTGGCACACTTTTCGGTGCAAAGCGGGTCCAACGGCAGACACCGTTTTGATACGAAATTACTGTTTTGCCCCTGTGTCCAGAATTGGACTTAAGGACATGCAACTCTAGCTAATTTGACTGTTTTGAGAACGTTGGTAATATCTATTTCAGCATTCAGAGACTTTTGCATGTGTTGACTTTAGTGACTCATCTGAGTGGTTGTACTATCGGTTTCACCAGCAAAAGACCTCAGGCAAGTGCACTTTCTAATTGCTTTCGATTCATAGTAGCCTTTTCATTTTATGTTTATACGTATGCCTTGCTTCTTGTTGACACGCTCATCACATAGAGATTAGTATCATGGATTTATTATACATTCTTGACTGTCATTTTCATGATTACCATGCTTGCGACCTGATTCCATGAGTACTAGCTGGGCGGAGAAATATCTTAGTAGACGTGTGAACTACCCCTTACCCATCCCAATATGTCTAATCTTGACTGATAGCAGCTGTACATGACACGTGCGGGGTGCCGTGTTTACCCCTTAGCCGTTCACATGTCGAACAAGATATTTTAAATCACGTAGATAGTTGTATTTTATTTGTTTTCCTTGTCTTCTTCACCATTTTCCATATCATCAGTTACTTTCTAGTTTTTATCTCTCACATGTTATTTACTTATCTTGTTAATTCTATTATGTTTTTGCATTGCCGTCGATTTGTATACTTGTTCCATTCCTGACTGAAAACCAATATTTTTCAGGTTAGCTGTGGCTTCACTTAGCATTGGGAGATACGTGTGTACTTGCAGATAAAAATCTAGAAATAGATAACAGTTGTATCATTTTCATTAATTGTGAGAACTTTGTATTTTCTTTAAATATAAATCTTGTAACTGTTGTAATAAATTTAGAAATGTGAAAAAGCAATAAATGTTCTATTTTTTGTGATTTTGAGCATCTTGGCCGTGACAACGTTCTACCGCCAACTCTGTGACGAATGCTGGCTTGGACACGTCTCGTTTCTGAAAAAGTGGGTGCGGATCGTGACAAGTTTTTGTGGTGGCCCATACAGGTCAGTTTTCGCAAAAGATTACAAACTTGTGATGGTACTTAAGTTAGTCGTACCATTGCGAGCCTACGACTAGAGAATGCTCATTCACAACTTAGGTTAAATTAATTTAAGAGAATGACTAGGACTAGGAGTCCCTTGTTCAAATTGACCGTTGGAAAGTTAAGGTTGTCAGATAGGCCATATAATTTAGATAAGGATTCATTAAATTTTGATAACTTGGAAGATCTTTATCGGTACACTATTACCTTTGATATGACGATATGATCCAATATGGATGTACTATTCACCTGGTAAGTTAGGCTTACCTAGAATTAAGGCTTTAATCTTGATAAACTGTTTAATTTTCTTTTCTCTATTAGATATAAATCTTATATCACAAGTTAGAATTTCCTCTTTTAAATTCTATTTGTTGTAAGGAATTAATTTAAAATTCCTGATTATGTTATTCATATATGAATCTCGAGGTAGATTCATTCAAAGTTTTTTTTCAACCACTTGAGATATATATGAAATAAAGATTTGGATGTTCATACTTCTCTTGTCTTCAGTTATTTCCTCCTCGGTCAATCTTTTACTTTAATGACTAAGACTTATAGGTAGGTGTTTACACTTCCTATCATAGTTGTAGGAGCGTAAAAAGTGCTTCAAAGAAAGATTCATCTCATTCGTAAGTGGCCGGCTTTACGCCTAACAGAACGGGTAATTTCTTTACGCCCAAGATAAGGCTACTTATATTACGCCTAAGCAGATTGATCAGTTTACGCTTGGGTCTGCACCGGTGATTTTATGCCAAGGACTGAGCAGCCTCTTTCACACTGGACAAAGGCTATCAAATCTCGCATGTAATGCAGACTTTGACATGAAGATATCAATGATGCCATTTACCACAGAATTCAATGGAATTTGTCTCATACAAAGACCATTGTTGTCGTTTATAGAGATCGAGCTACTTTACGCTCACTGAATGGTTTCTTTTACGCACGGAGGTTTACATGAGTCCTTACGCTCATAAAAAACAATGTGTGCGTGAAGTCTATTTGAGCCATTTTATGCTCAAGGTTATTCAATAACCACTTTACGCTGGAAACCTATGACAGAGCTAGTTTACGCTCATCCTTTTACGCCCTATTCGTTCTGGCCAGTTTGGAACATGGTGTGCCTATGTGGTCTTCATGCCATATATTTCGAAGAACGTGTGTACATGTATCCTATTCTTACTGAAATGATGGGACACGTGTCAGCATATACAGAGGATGACTCTGATCGTGGATGGCAGTTGTTAGCATAAAGACAGATTTTGATGTCCTTTTACGCACGGAAGCCCTAGTCTATAAATAGACTGATTTTCTCATAACAAACACACACACAGACAGGGAGAGACAGGAGAGAATACAAAGATCAGAGCTTCGAGATTTTGATTCTCTAGAGCATCTTTCTTCAACTTTTCTTCCAGAACAAAGTGAAGCAAAGCAGGAAAGCATTCGGCCTCGCCATCAGTGCCCAAGTGCGTCGATACCTTTCTAGTGCATTAGTTCTTCCAAATTGTTCTACTTCAAGTAGTGATCTTCATCATCATCATATGGTCCAAGGAACAAAGTGATCATTTACGAATCAGACTTCCATAGCAATAATTTCCCAGAATCAGATTAATACTTCTTGTACTTTTCTTCTTGTTTTTGTTTTCAAAAGCCAATTCTTTTAAGGCATTTTTTGTTAATCGAAACAAAAATGGCGACTCTGCTGGGGATGACCTTCTCCTCTGACGAGGAGGTGATTGCTCAATATGATGATGTTTCGGTCGGTTCGACCAAGAAGACTCTGGTGGTGCACTTCGACCAGACTGCCTATAAAGAAATGCTCTGAACTGGGGGTGGTTCTCGCCATTCCAATGTTCAAAAGTCTCGCAAAGCACGAAAAGTTTGGATTCCCAAATCCAAAGTGATTTCTGATCTCTCTGCTGCTTCTGATGACAAGGGAATTCTTCCCACTTCTGTCGTAGGGGTTCCCGTTCATAACGAGGCAGTCCCTACTTCAAAGTTGCACTCGAAGTGTGACAATTTGTCTTCCGTTTGTAACGGTGAAGATAACCAGGTTTCACGCCCACTGCGTAAAAATCAAATTTTACGCTCAGTGGGTAAGAACCAAATTTTACGCTCAGTTCATAAGAATGAGTTTCCCATTCGTAATGGGGCAGACTCTAAAGCTTATGTTTCTGGGTGTAAGAATCAGTCTCCCGTCGGTGACGTGGTGTCACCCTCATTTCCCGTATTTTTCGTATTTCGTATTTTACTCGTATCTAGATTTTGGCATGTATTTTTTATTTTTATTTTTCTCAGCTTGTAGAATTTTGGTATTTCTCGTATTTTGGGTTTTGGCTTGGCTCGGTTTTATTGGGGATGGTTCGATTTGGTTCAGTTTTATGTGTTGGAACACCCTAGCCCTACACTCCACCCTCAACACACCACAACACCCTCTTTATAACTCCACCAACCTCTTCTCTCTCTTCATAACCATCATTAATTTGTTCTTCTTCTTCTTCTTCCTCCACACAACTCCCCAACCCTTAGGTAAGTGCATCTTGCCACTACATGAGGACCCTCTTTTCTTTGTCCATTTGCTAGTTTAGGACATGGAGATCAACATTAGTTCTTGAGTTTTTGTGATTTGGAGTCTCTGTTGATGTAGATCTAAGTTATTGCTATTTTTGGATTTTACATGTTTTGATCCTTTTTGGTTGGTTTTCTTTGAGTTCTGATGTTTCCATGTGGAAGAGCTTTCAGTTTCACTCCAGTTGGAGCCTTGGAAATCTGAATTTGGAGTTCGGATGACCAAGTTATGAACTTTTGAAGTTTAGGTTTCAGCCATGTGTTCTTGCTATTTGGAGAAGACAGTGAGCAGTGTGCAGAGCTGTTTAGCTACGCATACTGAGCTACGCGCGCTCTTTAGCGCTGCGTACGCAGACTTGAGTACGCTCCCTATTGGAAGCGTGTCTCCTTGAGCGTGCGTGACTTTTCACGCAGCTGCTCCTCTTCAGCGTGCGTGACTTTTCACGCAGCTGCTCCCTGTAGCGCGCGTGAGTTTCACGTACGCGGCTCTTTCAGCGTACGTGACTTTTCGTACGCTGCTCCCCTGACCCCTTGTTTCACCCTTGACCCTTGGAGTTTTGGTTTTATTTCTTTTAGCTTGGCTTTTCTATAGCCCTATATATTGATATTTTATTAGATATTTTATGCCCATTTTATATCCTTATGCCTTTTGTCATGAACTTGATTTTACTTAATATGTTGGAATGACTATTTTACATGGCACGGTATGACAAGGAACCAGCATAACACGACAGTGACCCGTGGTGGTACACTCCTGACATGACCAACCTGACATGATAGTGGCCCGTCGTGGCGCACTCCTGACAAGTACCCTGACATTATTTATCTCGATAACTTAACTTGACCTGTCTTGACACCGTGGGTGGTTCTTTCTTGCTTGCTTGTTAATCCACTTGTCCAGTCTTGCATCATGTCTAGGATGGAATTCCTGAGTACCACGGTCAGGAGTACCTACTAAAATGGATTAAGGTTAATAACTAGAATAATACAGTAGTCATGAAGAGATTGACACAGCTACAGGCAATCCCGTTACCTGGGCGCTCTTGGGATCTGTAGCCTGCCGTCGAGTAGGGCACATTTCCAGCGCACCGTCGAGTGTTGCACCCTCTAAGTCACCTAAGGGTACATTTGTCTTCCGGGCGATGTACCCGCCTGAATTCAACCCTAATCTTTCGTCCTGGGTAGCCTGGATGGTCTGCAGGGCTTGTGGCTGTGGAACAATCTCACTGCATCTTGTTAGTAATTAGGCCTGTGATAACCCTAGTTAGTTAAAGTAGTAAGCCGTAGTATCTGCTTGGCCGTGATTGATTGAATGAGGTATAACCAGTCCGGGCATGTCTGGATCCAGTACCAGATTTGTTTCCTGTCTTGATTACTCACATTATTATCTTGCCGATAAATGGTGGGAAACCAAGCTCTGTTCAGATGAAGGGTTACAACCTCGGTCCTTGTTTGGTTTACGGGTTGTAACCTGGCTATCGAAATAGTTCCATGGTTATCTCGTCGTATATCATCCTGACATATTTTCGTAAATTCTAGTTTTAATATTATATCTTCTTGTGTTAATGCTGGCTTTTGTTCTTATTTCGTGGCCCCTTGTGGCATTTGCTCTTTCTGGGGTTGACCCAGCTGGTTTTGTGTGGCCAGATTTCGGAGCAGCTCCCGAGGATCTACCAAGCTTCCAGCCCGATGGTGGCGACTAGAAGGAACCCGGGCTACGAGTGGATTTTCTATTTTGTTTCGCTCACTCTATTGTAAATTTATTCTTTTGAGGCGTTTAGCCGACGAGCACCTGTTTGCTCGATGCACTTTCCTTACTGTCTGCCTACGGGCTGTAAACATGATTGACAAATCCTAGGGTTGATCATGTATGACTAAACTCTTGCTAGTCCTAACATTTTGTACGACTAGCTTCATGATCAGCTGATATGTAATATTTGGGATGCCTTTTATTGTATATTTAATGAACATACATCTTGTAATTATATTATTTGCTTGAGATTGAGACAATAGGCTTGACCTTAAGAGACTGTTGGCTTGTAGTAAACCCTCATATCTAGACAGCCGTGACCGTATAGTTGAGATGTATTCTATTTTAATATACGTAGCTGGCTATGTCTGCCCCCGCTCTCCAGTATTCTGGTTCTGGGGCGTGACATGGTTTAAGTGGTGGCCCATGCAGGTCTTGTCAATCAAGAAATGTGAGGGTTTACCGAATAGATGTCTCAATCAGTATTCGCCCTTGATCTCCGCCCGTATTTTCAAATCCCTGAATTCTTGCCCTAATTACATGCTTGTATCGTTGATCTGTCCTGGTCCTTCCTTATTGTTTCCCTATGTCGTCTTCTTCAGCGGCACTGTACCTGACCCTGTCGATCAGCAAGGAAGAGCACCTCCCGTGGACCAGCAGCAACCCGGAGATCAAGCCCAGCATTCCGGGGTAGCCTCCAGAGTTGTGCCTACTGGAGGAGAGTCACCAGTTCGGCCCATCCAGCCCGCAGAGCCAGATGATGGTACCTTAGTAGGCCTCATCAGAACCTTAATAGCTTCCCAGGATTGTCGAAGCGACGCCCTGCACCAGACAGTTCAAGATGCTTTGACCCGAGGCGGACATCCAGGAAACCAGGCGGCGAACAGCTTCAAGCGATTGAACCCTCCTTTCTTCGACGGCAGTGAGGATATGATTGCCGCGGATGCATGGCTTCAGGATACCGAGGTGATTCTGGAAGCAGCCAGGACACCTGAGAATGAGAAGGTGGCGGTGGTACGCCTGCAGTTGTTGGATTTAGCTCGTAATTGGTGGGCGACACAGGCGATGGAATTAGTGGCACCCATTGCTTGGGCAGTATTTAGGGAGAGATTCCAGACGAAGTACTTTGATGCTGTGGCTCGGTACGACTTGCAGACCAGATTTACCAACTTGAAGCAAGGAGGCAGAACAGTCGATGGTTATGCATCGGAGTTTTCTAGGCTCAGTAGGTTTGCCCCCACCTTGGGGGCGACCGAGTTTGATAGGGCCCAGCGGTTCCAGCAAGGACTGCATTTGGAGATCTTGTTGGCGGTTGAGCAGTTCGAGCACCAGACGTTCGATGCGGTCTTGAGAGCAGCTAGGAGGCATGAGTATACCTCCCAGAGGATCGTAGATAGGACCGGAGGTAGGAAGCGGTCCCACAGTCAGATGCACCAATCATCAGCTCCAGCCCCGGCAGCTAGGGGATTGACCATTGGAACTCCGGGGCGGGCGGCCTCAGTAACGTCGGTTCAGCATTCGACCTCGACGTACCCGCAGCAGCAGAAGCAGAAGCAGACTTCCGCGATGGAATGTTCTCATTGCGGGAAGCCAGGCCATGTAGTGGCGGATTGTCGTAGGACACAGGGATTGTGCCTGGCTTGTGGAGCAGCAGATCATAGAGTTGGCGCTTGCCCGAATAGGGGTGGTTCATCAGCATCCAACCCTTCTAGCTCTTCGGTGAGAGGACCGGCCCCAGTACCAGTTCAGCAGCAGCAGTATCAGTCTTCGAGGCCCTTGCCGCCTCAGTCTCAGGCATTCCAGCAACGATACCCCCAGCAGTATGCACAAGCCCAAGCTCAGACCCAGAATAGGCAAAGAGGTTTCCAGCAGAGGGGACCCGCAGCTAGAGGTCAGGCCATGATAATGGCTATGGAAGAAGAAGTTGCACCAGGTGAGGTAGTGGCAGGTACTATTCTCGTCAACTCCTCTCCAGCGTCTGTATTATTTGATTCTGGTACATCGCATTCATTCATGTCTGTACGATTCGCGACACGGATAGGATTGAAGCCCGAGTCATTATCAGTGAGGCTCAATATACTTACTGGTAATGGCCTTATGGGAGTAGATCGAGTATTTTCCTCGTGTCGGATCGTAGTTAGCGGTAGGGAGTTCCCCGCTAGATTCATATAGTTTCCTATGGCAGACTATGATGTAGTCCTAGGCATGGATTGGTTGAGGAACCAGTATGCTAGGATAGACTGCCATGTTGGCAGAGTTGTCCTTAGTATCCCCGGCGAGCCAGAGTTTTTGTTTTCCAGAGGCACAGTGGAGCCATCTTTCCCAGCATTGCGGATGGCAGTAGCAGCAGTGCAGTTACCCCGGATAGTTGAAGAGTTTCCAGATGTCTTTCCAGAGGAGCTTCCAGGGATGTCGCCAGAGCGGGAGATTGAGTTCACTATAGACTTGATTCCCGGGACAGCACCAGTGTCAGAGCGAGTCTACAGGATGGCACCTTCAGGGTTGGAAATTTTGTACAAGATGATTGAAGAACTGAGGACCAAGGGATTCATCCGTGCAAGTGGATCGCCTTGGAGAGCCCCGATGCTTCTTGTGAAAAAGAAGGATGGTACGTCCAGGCTATGTGTTGATTATCGTACCTTGAATTCGGTGACAATCAAGAACAGATACCCTCTTCCGAGGATAGATGACTTGTTTGATCAGCTCAAAGGAGCTTCAGTATTTTCGAAGATCGACTTGCGGTCGGGATACCACCAGATCAGAGTCAGAGAGCAGGACATCCCGAAGACAGCATTCAGATCAAGGTATAGGCATTGGGAGTTCCTTGTTATGCCCTTTGGAGCGACCAATGCGCCGGCCGTATTCATGGACCTCATGAATCGCATTTTCATGCCTTACTTGGATCAATTTGTGATCGTGTTCCTAGATGATATCCTGGTCTACAGCAAGAGTGAAGCAGAGCATGAGCAGCATCTCAGAGTCGTCCTTCAGACGCTTCGGGAGCATCAGTTGTACGCCAAGTTCAATAAATGCGAGTTCTGGCTCGATCGTATTTCATACTTGGGTCACATCATTACCCGAGGAGGAGTGGAAGTTGATCTCCAGAAGATTGTGGCTATCGAGTCATGGCCAGTACCCAGAGGTTCGCAGCTTCCTTGGATTGGCCGGCTACTACCGGCAGTTCGTTTCAGATTTTGCTAGGATTTCAGCGCCGATGACCCAGTTGACCCGCAAGGATGTGCCGTTTGTTCGGACAGCAGAGTGTCAGGAATCATTTGAGAAGTTGAAGCGAGGTTTGATAACGGCTCCCATTCTCACCCTTCCAGATGGGACCAGAGGATTCACAGTTTATTGCGACGCTTCAGGCAGAGGATTGGGGTGTGTCTTGATGCAGCATGGGAAGGTAATATCTTATGTGTCACGTCAACTTCGTGATCATGAGAAGAATTATCCGACCCACGACTTGGAATTGGCGGCGGTAGTGTTTGCTTTGAAGTTGTGGAGGCACTACTTGTACGGAGATAGAGTGGAGATCTTTACTGATCATAAGAGCCTGAAGTATGTTTTCACCCAGAAGGACCTTAATATGCGGCAGAGAAGATGGCTCGAGCTACTAGTGGATTATGATGTGGATTTGCAGTATCATCCCGAGAAGGCCAACGTTGTAGCAGATGCATTGAGCAGGAGAGCCGGAGTTTATTTCCTGACGGCGCAACCAGAATTATTGGCAGATCTTCAGAAGATGGAAATTGAAGTGGTTCTTCCTACCAGTGTGGCATTAATGGCCAGTCTACAGGTTCAGTCCAGCATAGTTGAGAGAATCCGGGTGGCGCAGTCAACAGATTCTAAGATCCAGCGACTCAGAGCAGAGTGTAAAGCAGGGAGAAGGCCAGAGTTATGTATTCTTGAAGACGGTACACTTCGGCACGGCACTCGTCTTTGTGTACCTAGTGGAGATATCAGACAGGAAGTCATGGCAGAAGCCCACAGTTCACAGTATTCTATTCACCCGGGTGGTACGAAGATGTACCGTGATATTCGTCAGCATTTTTGGTGGAATGGCATGAAGAGGGAGATAGCCCGGTTTGTCTCTCGGTGTTTGGTTTGCCAACAGGTTAAAGCTGAACATCAGAGGCCCGCTGGACTTCTTCAACCCTTACCGATCCCAGAATAGAAATAGGAACATATAACCATGGATTTCGTGACCGGATTGCCCAGATCTCCGGCCGGCAGAGATGCTATTTGGGTAATTGTGGACAGGCTTACCAAGGTGGCACACTTTCTCCCATTCAGAGTTGGGCAGTCGACGGCGCAGCTAGCAGAGATGTATCTCAGGCAGATCGTCAGGCTTCACGGTGTGCCAGTCAGCATCACCTCAGACAGGGATTCAAGATTCACCTCTCATTTTTGGCTCAGCTTGCAGAAGAGTTTGGGGACTCGTCTTCAATTCAGCTCAGCTTATCACCCGCAGACGGATGGTCAGTCAGAGCGCACAATCCAGACCATTGAAGATATGTTGAGATCCTGTACCCTTGACTTCGGTGGTTCATGGGAGAATCATCTGCACCTGGTGGAATTCTCGTACAACAACAGTTATCAGGCCAGTATCCAGATGGCCCCCTTCGAGGCTCTCTATGGCAGGAAGTGCAGATCCTCGCTAGCATGGGACGATGTCGGGGAGAGACAGATGCTCGGACCCGAATTGATTTCCCAGACTGTTGAAGTGGTCAGGAAGGTCAGAGATCACCTCCGAGTTGCCCAGGACCGCCAGCGCCATTGGGCCGATGCTCATCGGCGTCCCTTAGAATTTGCTGTCGGCGACCATGTATTTCTTAGGATCTCGCCTAACCGCGGCGTCATTCGTTTCGGCGTGCGGGGAAAGCTTAGTCCTAGGTATATAGGGCCGTTCGATATTCTAGAGCGAGTAGGAGATGTATCCTATCGTCTCGCTCTTCTGCCGTCGCTATTTGAGGTACATGATGTATTCCATGTGTCCCAATTACGACGATATATTCCGGACTCGAGCCACGTACTAGACCATTCGGAATTGGTTGTTGGTACCAACCTTTCGTATGAGGAGAGGCCCGTGTCTATTTTGGACCGGAGGGAAAAGATACTCAAGAACAAGACTTTTAAATTAGTCCGTGTTGCTTGGGATCATCACTCTCTGGGTGAGTCAACGTGGGAGCGTGAGGACGACATCCGATCGCGATATCCCTACCTGTTTGACTCGTGAGGTATAATGTCTTTCTTATGCCTTATATTTTCATTTCCTTGCTTGCATTGAATGATTGTATGATTGAACTTCTTAGTGTAACTTGCCTGTGCTTAGTGTAGCTTGTCGTGACAATCTCTAGCTCCTTGATTAAATTCCGAGGACGGAATTCTTTTAAGGTGGGTAGAGTTGTCACCCTCATTTCCCGTATTTCCCGTATTTCATATTTTACTCGTATCTGGATTTTGGCATATATTTTTTTATTTTTATTTTTCTCAGCTTGTAGAATTTTAGTATTTCTCGTATTTTGGGTTTTGGCTTGGCTCGGTTTTATTGGGGATGGTTCGGTTTGGTTCGGTTTTATGTGTTGGAACACCCTAGCCCTACACTCCACCCTCAACACACCACAACACCCTCTTTATAACTCCACCAACCTCTTCTCTCTCTTCATAACCATCATTAATTTCTTCTTCTTCTTCTTCTTCCTCCACACAACTCCCCAACCCTTAGGCAAGTGCATCTTGCCACTACATGAGGACCCTCTTTTCTTTGTCCATTTGCTAGTTTAGGACATGGAGATCAACATTAGTTCTTGAGTTTTTGTGATTTGGAGTCTCTGTTGATGTAGATCTAAGTTATTGCTATTTTCGGATTTTGCATGTTTTGATCCTTTTTGGTTGGTTTTCTTTGAGTTCTGATGTTTCCATGTGGAAGAGCTTTCAGTTTCACTCCAGTTGGAGCCTTGGAAATCCGAATTTGGAGTTCGGATGACCAAGTTATAAACTTTTGAAGTTTAGGTTTCAGCCATGTGTTCTTGCTATTTGGAGAAGACAGTGAGCAGTGTGTAGAGCTGTTTAGCTACGCACACTGAGCTACGCACGCTCTTTAGCGCTGCGTATGCAGACTTGAGTACGCTCCCTGTTGGAAGCGTGTCTCCTTGAGCATGCGTGACTTTTCACGCAGCTGCTCCTCTTCAGCGTGCGTGACTTTTCACGCAGCTGCTCCCTGTAGCGTGCGTGACTTTCACGTACACTGCTCTCTCAGCGTGCGTGACTTTTCACCTACGCTGCCCTCAGCGTGCGGTATGACAAGGAACCAGCATAACACGACAGTGACCCGTGGTGGTGCACTCCTGACATGACCAACCTGACATGATATTAGCCCGTCGTGGCACACTCCTGACAAGTACCCTGACATGATTTATCTCGATAACTTAACTTGACCTGTCTTGACACCGTGGGTGGTTCTTTCTTGCTTGCTTGTTAATCCACTTGTCCAGTCTTGCATCATGTCTAGGATGGAATTCCTGAGTACCACGGTCAGGAGTACCTACTAAAATGGATTAAGGTTAATAACTAGAATAACACAGTAGTCATGAAGAGATTGACACAGCTACAGGCAATCCCGTTACCTGGGCGCTCTTGGGATCTGTAGCCTGCCGTCGAGTAGGGCACATTTCCAGCGCACCGTCGAGCGTTGCACCCTCTAAGTCACCTAAGGGTACATTTGTCTCCCGGGCGATGTACCCGCCTGAATTCAACCCTAATCTTTCGTCCTGGGTAGCCTAGATGGTCTGCAGGGCTTGTGGCTGTGGAACAATCTTACTGCATCTTGTTAGTAATTAGGCCTGTGATAACCCTAGTTAGTTAAAGTAGTAAGCCATAGTATCTGCTTGACCGTGATTGATTGAATGAGGTATAACCAGTCCGGGCATGTCTGGATCCAGTACCAGATTTGTTTCCTGTCTTGATTGCTCACATTATTATCTTGCCGATAAATGGTGGAAAACCAAGCTCTGTTCAGATGAAGGGTTACAACCCCGGTCCTTGTTTGGTTTACGGGTTGTAACCTGGCTATCGGAATAGTTCCATGGTTATCTCGTCGTATATCATCCTGACATGTTTTCGTAAATTCTAGTTTTAATATTATATCTTCTTGTGTTAATGCTGGCTTTTGTTCTTATTTCGTGGCCCCCTTGTGGCATTTGCTCTTTCTGGGCTGACCCAGCTGGTTTTGTGTGACCAGATTTCGGAGCAGCTCCCGAGGATCTACCAAGCTTCCAGCCCGATGGTGGCGACTAGAAGGAACCCGTGCTACGAGTGGGTTTTTTATTTTGTTTCGCTCACTCTATTGTAAATTTATTCTTTTGAGGCGTTTAGTCGACGAGCACCTGTTAGCTCGATGTACTTTCCTTACTGTCTACCTACGGGCTGTAAACATGATTGACAAATCCTAGGGTTGATCATGTATGACTAAACTCTTGCTAGTCCTAACATTTTGTACGACTAGCTTCATGATCAGCTGATATGTAATATTTGGGACGCCTTTTATTGTATATTTAATGATCATACATCTTGTAATTATATTATTTGCTTGAGATTGAGACAATAGGCTTGACCTTAAGAGACTGTTGGCTTGTAGTAAACCCTTATATCTAGACAGCCGTGACCATATAGTTGAGATGTATTCTATTTTAATATACGTAGCTGGCTATGTCTGCCCCCGCTCTCCAGTATTCTGGTTCTGGGGCGTGACACGTGGTAGGCCCAAATAAATTACGCTCCTCGCGTAAAACAAAATCTCCTGTTGGTAACGTGGCAGATAACAAGATTTTACGTTCCATGCGTAAAGATAAATCTCCTGTCTATGACAGTGTAGATGAAATTTACAATGATGCTCACATGTCAAATGTGAATGTATCTAAACATGTGCAGCGTAAAAATATTGTTGGTAAAACTTCTGTTCTACACCAACAACCTTATACTGCTTTACGCAAGGTACCAAACTTACAAATCACACGCCAAGAAAATGGAGTCCTGCGTGCTAAATCTCAAGATTTACGCACACAATTCCAAACGCGTAGAAATGTACAATTTGGTTCTGCGAATGCAGCCAGTAATCTTCTTTATACACAAGGGACTAAACTTTTTTCTACCCCAAATGTAATAAAGAAGAATACTTCATCCACTCCTTCTGACTTGCGCGAATTGCTAATGCAAAAGCGTAAGAATAGACAATCTCCGGTGACATTCCCCCAAGAAAAACATCTCTGTGAATACCACCAGGTTGTAATTAACTGTTGTTGTTCAGCTTCAAGATGATCGGTTTTTGATCGATTGAGTTTCAATACACCTCCACATCAAGCTGAAGACCAAGAACATGAGTTGCCATATGTGTCAGTCAACATGGCATCTCATACTAACAGAGGACGACATCCAAGACGGAACACGTCCCAAACTCCAAGTCAACAACATTTCAACAGGCTTCTTGATTCCTTTGAAGGAGTATATCAGAATACTCGGTCAAGAAGACAAAGACATTTGCAGACTTCTGATTCAGAGGCTGGGGGTACTCAATCTTTTGAGTCTGATACCGATAGCGTGGATTCGTACTTCTATACAAATCCTTCTGTATCTTCAAGAGAGGTTGAATCCTACGCTGTTGGAGATGAACCAGAGATGTCATCTGCTAATACAGAACAACGTCTCACTGCTGTTGAACAATCACTGAAGGATATGCTTAATATGGTGCAAAGCATGTATCAAATAATTTTGAATCAGCAAACTGCTCAACCGACAGTAGTGACACCGGCACCAGTAACAGCACAAACTCAAGATAGTCAAGGGGCTGAAATACCTTTGAACATTCAAGAGCCTGCTGCTAATCAAAATTCTGCATCTCCAGATCCCATTATTCCAGAAGATGTACCACCTCCAGTGGGGGTCATGGTACATCCAACGACTACTCAGTCAAATACGCTTCCTCAAACCAGTAAAGCCATTCAAGCAGTGCGTGAACTTAAAGCACAGTTTGAAGTTTTAAGGCACAAAGATCAACTCCAGAGGTTAGGGATTAAACAACCTTATCCTCCTCATTGGAATGCTGTGCCCTTTCCACCGAAGTTCAAGCCACAATCCATGGTTTTATTCGATGGAAAAGCATCTCCCAGCTAATATATCAATTACTTTGATATTATGACTGTACACTTGCAGAAAAATGATGCTCTTCTCACTCGAGTGTTCATTGGGTGTTTGACGGGTTCGGCTTATGACTGGTATCGTAGCTTACCTGATAACTCTATTTCGTCTTTTGACGAATTCAAGGCAATATTTCTCTTCCGCTTCTATGAAGGAGGAATGGACATGAACATATCCTCCTTAATAGAAATAAAATAAAAAGAGAAAAAAGATACTCGGACATTCATTGAACGTTTTCGACAGGCTACTCTAAAGATGCCTCCTGGTATGCCAGATTCAGCGTTGATCGATACGTGCAAAATGAATCTGCGACCATCCATTGCTGTATTCACAGGTTCCCAATTCTCAGATTGGGCTTTATTTATCATAGCAGCAGTTTCTGCCGAGACCAATGGTAGGTTGGCTCGCGAACATGGGATGATTTTCGCTTCAGAAGATAAAGGGAAGAAAAATAATCCTGGTAATAATCCTTGCAATCGTAATGTGAAAGGAAAAGATACTCTTATGGTCAATCTTTCCAAGAACAAAACGACGTCAGGTAATCAGGAATCCTCCAGGTCAAAGGAAGAATACTCTTTTGACGAAAGTGATATTCCAGGGATATTCCAATGTCTGGTGAAAAGTGGTAAACTTCAGATTCCAGAGCCAAAGAGGCCTAATAAGGTGAATCTGACCGACAATCCCAAGTATTGTATCTATCATAGATACATTAATCATCCTACCAGTGCTTGCTATGTCTTGAAAAAGAAGATCCAAGAGCTGATAAATGGTGGCGCCATCGCTTTAACCAATGATGACCATACGGTGACAACCAATATGGTTTCTCTTCAATTTGGGAATTTTCCTCCACAGCAAGTCCCAGATGGAATTATCCCAATTCCGAAGGCGACAATGAAGATTGTGAATATCCCGCCTGCCAGGGAAGAAAATACAGGATTGCTGCCTCTCACATTGAAGAATGGTGAAATCATGTGGGTACATCCTGACTTAGTGCCTGAACTGGAAAATGAAAGCAAAGCTTCAAAATCCAAGAAAGGTAAGAAAGTCAAAACTTGCAACATGATTTCTCATATTATTCCTGATCCTGATGACTCGGATCATCTATGGGATGGCCTCCCTCTAGAAGATCGACTGAAAGGACTAAACATTTGTCCTCCAAGTCTAGCTCCTCCTACCAAGCTCAAGCTTACTCATCAGCAGTGGCTAGCCATGAATAGTGTTCCTTTATATCGGGCACAACAAGTCTTTGCTGCTTATGAAAAAGCTCCAACAGGGATTTCTTCTCGTATCCCGAATCCTTCTTCTCCCTTAACTACAGAGACGTCTGTGTTTCATTCTCCTGTAGTTGCAGAGATTCATTCCTCTTTCTATGCTGAAACACCTGTTCAAAGTCCACTGCCTATCCATTTGTATAGTCAGCAATCTGTTATTCTTATGAAGAAGATGGGTTACAACTTTCAAAAGGCCGAAGGTTTGAACCATGATAAAGGAATACGTCTTCCTTTACAAATTCAAAATCAGAATTCTACCACTGGATTGGGTTCTGAAGTCCCTCGTAACAATCCTCATAAGAAGAAGGCTAAAGGAAGAAAGACTAAATCCTGTAATATGGTACTTTCTTCTCCTGAGTCTGAGGAAGAAACTTTTGCTGGTACAAAATCTGGAAAAGAGTACCACAAAGACTATGAGGGATCCTCCAAAGAAGCAGAAGATGTAGTGGAAACACTACCGGTTCAACCTTCTCCTGTTCCTGCTAAACCGTCTGTGGTTGAAAAGGGGAAACAGAAGGCAGTACGCTTTGATATCCCATTAAGGTCTGCTTCCAGTCAGGGGGTGACAACGAAGCCTTAGAAGTTCGATATTCTAGCTCAGTTAGCCAATACTCCGGCTAGATTGTCTATATTTGAACTGCTTCGCCTCTCCAAAGAAAGCAGAAAGACTTTGAGCGAAGCTTTACTTCAAGCAGATTCATGCTTAGCTCAACTCAAGACTCCCGACAATATGCCAGTGTCATGTCCACAATGTCATAGCGTGATGGAAGCAATTCCCAACATCATCTTTACACAAGAGGATATGCTATTGAAACACAACAAGCATGATAGGCCTCTGTGCTACACTGGATATATCGGATCCACTGAAATTGACAGGATCTACATTGATCCCGGATCCTCAATCAGCATAATTCTTCAGAGTATGCTAAGACCCCTGAGGATTCCTACTAGTGAGCTAACTTACACTAGTACCGCTATTGTTGGTTTTAACTCTGGCAAGAGTAAGCCACTGGGGAAGATTCGGTTGCAGATTCAGATTGGTGATCTTCGAACCATGGTAACTTTCTATGTTATCAACTCGGATGTATCCTACAATATTCTTCTTGGAAGACCGTGGATTCATGAGCACAATATTGTGCCTTCAACTCTCCACCAATGCTTCAAATATGTGGATTCCCAAGGAGTTGTAAAAACTGAATTTGCTGATATTAATCCTTTCAAGGGTGTCGAAGCCTACTTCTCTGATTCAAGGCTTTATAAACAAGAGCATACGAAAGAGATATCAGACATGGCTGAAGAATCATCTGAGGATTAGTCTATCAATGAAGATCCGCCAGAGGAACAACCCTTGAAGATCATGATCAAGGGACGAATCCAATCTCAACTTGTCAATGATCAACCTTTGCTAATCAAGGTTAAAGGAAGAACTCAAACTTTATCTGAGGAATCAATAAAAATTCCTGCTAAGAGCCAAGTTCAACCTTTTATGATCAAAGTTAAAGGGCGTACTTCTGGTACGAATGATTCAGAATCACCATTGATCGTTAATATTGGCAATTCTACGCAGAAGACGAATGATGGTCCACCGTTGACTAATCCGAAGCGTAGCAATCAGACTGTAAATGATATAAATATTGCTCATCTCTTTGATATCAATAAAGATTTCCTTTTCGAGTATATGGCTGCCAAGTTTATTGAGAGAATGACTTTATCTTCTGATAATCAAAGTCATCAATATAAAGACAACATAGATTCCTTATATGATGAATCTAGACAGATATTCTCAGTCAATATGGTTCAAACCGATGACGAATCAGAGCCATTTGAAAATGACCCTTGGGCTCAACAGATGGATACTCAATGGGAACTTCATTTTGAACAGCGACAGCCACCTACAGAAGATGAGGTTATCCAGATCGATGTTGGAAATGGAACTACGCCCAAACCAATATTCATCAGTAAGAATCTTTCTGAAGACGAAAAGGAAGAATTGACAAAACTTATCAAAGATTATATTGACATCTTTGCATGGAGGTATGAGGATATGCCAGGACTAGATCCTAAGGTTGCTACTAATAAACTTAATATTTTGCCTAACGTCAAACCTGTAAAATAATAGCAACGGCGCTTTAGACCAGATATGATGGATACAATTGAAGCAGAAGTCAAAAAGCTGATCACTTGCAGTTTCGTTCGTGAAGAACAACACCCTGATTGGGTGGCCAATATTGTTCCCATTATGAAGAAGAACGAAAAAGTCCGAGTTTGTATAGACTACCGAGATCTTAATACAGCTTGTCCAAAGGACGAATTTCTACTTCCTATTACTGATGTCATGATAGACAATACATGCAGTTTTGAACGTATGTCTTTCATGGACGGATTCTCAGGATACAATCAGATCAAGATGCATCCAGAAGATGAGAAGCATACATCTTTTCAAACACCCCTTGGGGTTTTCTGCTATACGGTAATGCCGTTTGGTCTTAAAAACGCTGGTGCCATATATCAACGGGCCATGAGCAATATCTTTCGAGAACATCTACGGAAAATAGTTGAATGCTACGTAGATGACATTGCTGTTAAAAGCCGGTCAAAGAATGATCACATTCAAGACTTGAAGACAGTATTTGAATTGATGCGTCAACATCAATTGAAAATGAACCCTACTAAATCTTTCTTAGGGGTTTCCAGTGGCAAGTTTTTAGGATTTGTCATTACCTCCCAGGGTATCCATGTTGATCCTAATAAGGTTAAAGCAATTCTTGAAATGCGCCCTCCTCGTAATCTGAAAGAACTCCGTGGCTTCCAGGGCCGTATTGCTTATATTAGAAGATTTATATCTAATCTTTCCGGGAGATGTCAACCTTTCTCCCGTCTATTAAAGAAAGGAGTATCTTTCGTCTGGGATAAAGCATGTCAAAATGCCTTCAATGACATTAAACAATATCTTACAAACCCACCTGTTCTGGGACCTCCGGTGATAGGAAAGCCATTTTTGCTGTACGTTCGAACCTTGGATCATTCACTTGGCGCTCTTCTGGTACAAAAAAGTGATATGGGTCATGAACAAGCAATATATTATCTGAGCAGAATGATGGTAGGAGCTGAACACAGATATACTCCTGTGGAAAAGGAATGTCAGCTTTGGTTTTTGCTGTCCAAAAGACAAGGCACTATGTCACTGGACAGACTATTCATGTCATCTCCAGAATAAATCACATTCGGGTATTGATGAGAAAACCAGGCATTCTTAATTCTAGGTTAGCTACCTGGGCGATGTTGCTCACTCCTTATGATATGATCTATGTGCCTCAAAAATTAGTAAAGGGTCAAGCGTTAGCTGATTTCTTAGCTGCTCATCCTGTACCTGAAACTTCAAAGTTATATGAAGACATTCCAGACGAGGTAGTAGATTGCAACATGGCTTTAAAAAATGACATATGGCAATTATATTTTGATGGAGCATCACGAGTGGGACCTAAAGGCAATATTGTCTCTGGGGTAGGAATTGTCTTGGTTTCTCCTGACAAAATAGTTATATACCGTGCCTATTCTCTTAATGACCCGTGCTCTAACAATGTAGCAGAATATAATGCTCTATTGATTGGTCTCCAAGTAGCAAAGCAATTGGATATCAGATTTCTAGAAGCTTATGGAGATTCACAATTGATCGTCAATCAAGTTAGAGGGACGTATGAAGTCAGAAACCCTGATCTCATCCCTTATCATCAGGTGGTAGTTGAGTTGGTCATTTCATTCAAAGGATTCTTCATTGAATTTGTGCCACGTTCTCAGAATGTAGAAGCTGATGCTCTTGCCAGCTTAGCTGCAGATTTGGCGGTCCCGATCCGAAGGCAAAATACAATTACTTTGTTAGATCGAGACTTGTTCTGTGTGAAGAGTAATCTGTATATTGAACAAAGTTATGTTACAGAGGCAAGTTCCCAGCAGAAAGATTGGAGAACACCATTTATTGATTATGCAGTTCATGGAATTTTGCCTGAAGATCCTAAAGAAGCTGCATCAATTAAAAGACGATCATTTCGATTCTATTACGATCCGTCTTTACATATGCTATATCGGCGTTCATATGACGGACTCTTGCTGCGTTGTCTTTCAGAAAGCGAAGCCAAACAAACACTGCGTGAGGCTCATGATGGTGTCTGTGGTGCCCATCAATCGGGTCCAAAGTTGCAAGATCGTATTCGAAGAATGGGATATTATTGGCCCTCTATGATAGCAGATGCTGTAGACTATGCCAGAAGATGCAAAGCATGCCAGATTCATGCAGACTTTATTCATCAACCTTCTGAATTTCTACATCCTACAGCAGCCTCTTGGCCTTTCGAAGCTTCGGGTATGGACATCATTGATCCTATTAACCCCCATTCTGTCAAAGGACATCGATTTATACTAGCTATAACCGATTACTTTTCAAAGTGGGCAAAAGCAGTTCCACTTGTTGAAGTAAAGACATCTAATGTAGTAAGCTTCATTAAACATCATGCCATTTATCGTTTCGGGATTCCTCGACGAATAATTTATGACAATGGACCACAATTTGCCAGCCAGGCATTTTATCGGTTCTGTGACAAGAACCTAATTCAAAATCTGGCTTCTACGGCTTATAATTCGGCTGCTAATGGTTTAGCTGAAGCCTTCAACAAAACGATCATCAAACTTCTCAAAAAGTTTGTCTCTTCTAATAAAAGAGATTGGAATGAGAAGCTTGGAGAATGTTTATGGGCATACCGGACAACAGTCCGGACTCCTACTGGTTTTACACCATTTTTACTGGTTTATGGATGTGAAGCTGTCCTCCCATTGGAAATCCAGATCCCTTCTCTTCGAATCGCTATTGCTAATGAGCTAACTATAGAGAATAATGATCGCTTACGCCTCCAAGAACTTGAAGGATTGGACGAGAAGCGCCTTTAAGCACAACAACATATTGAGCTATATCAAGCCCGTATATCTCGAACTTTCAATCGTAAAGTCAAAGAGAGGGTATTCAAAATTGGCGAGCTTGTGTTGGCTGTCCGGAGACCAATGATGATGACTCACAAGAGCAAAGGGAAGTTCCAAGCGAAATGAGAAGGCCCGTATGTGATTGAGTCCATGTTCTCTAATGGTGCTTATCGATTGTCAAAACCCAACGGAGATCTACTCATGCTGCCGATCAATGGCAAATTCCTTAAGAAATACTATGTATAAAAAAAAAAGAGGAAGAAAAATAAAACTTCTTTTATTATTTTTGTTCAAGATAAAAGATTAAGGACGAGGGCCACTCCCTTCCTTATTGAGTACATAGTCAGCCAATGCATAGAAGGCATCGTTCCCTGAACTCATAAAAAATTGGCGGGCAGCCATCCTCAATGCCTCTTCTTCAGGAGTTTTCCCTGACTCGACTAGGAAAGCAAGAATGTCCTGGGGCGGCTTGGGCGTAGAAGAACCGTCGCCTACTTCAGTCGGGCTTGTCACTATTGACTCAGCGGGGCATGTCTCAATGACGTCCTCAATGTTCCTAGAAACTTCATTCTTTTGCTGCACATCCTCAGAAGACATTCTCAATTGAGAAGCAGAAATGAGAATAAAAAGGTTACAGAGAGTTCTCGCCTATTTATAGAAGAGGATTATTAATGAACCGGTCTCTGAAGTTGAAACCAACTCTTCATTTCTGAAAAGACTCGTTCGTTCATATTACTAGGTTCATCCATTTAACTATGGAACTGAATCGTCCTTTCTTTTCCCTAGAAATACGTTGATTCGCCCGTCATGTATGCTCACAACATCTATCATTTTATGCCCCAGCTACCAAGGTTTGGTTAAGCTGACTTCTCGTCTCCTAAATTTTTTTTTTCTATTCTTTATCGATTGATTAAAAAAAATGGGATTGGTTATTTATCATGTTTTCATAACCTCTGGATAAATGCTAAATCTACCTACTTTTCTTATCTATCATTTTTCATTTGACCTCTGCATAGAAATCAATCTAATTTTCTTTTGAGTTCCTATACACTGTCATGTCCATATTACCTCTGATAGTATTACGAACTCTAAATTAGAAAAGAAGATTTCATTATCTATCATGTCTATATTACATCCAGATAGATACAAATCATCGAGCATAGAAGAATTATCATTGCCACTCTCATCATAAAAGTCTATTACATTTCTTAGACTTTTCTTTACAATGGAAATCTATTACATCTTGGATTTTCATTCTATACACCAAACAATGACCTAATAGAGATCTATTTTCTTCTCTGGGTCTTCTCCGTCGGGTTCGTTGTTGGTGGCAGTTCCTGACTATCTGAGCTCCAGTGGTAACCAGAACAGCAGGAATCAAACTCTGGTCTTCTCTCTCAGACGAGAGGAGAACCCTAGAGTATGGCAGCCCGAAGGCGTGTTGCTGCCAATACAATTGGTAGATTAGTGGCAGCACCTCAAAGGAGATAGGAACGTATCCAGCATTGGGATACGATTCCTAGTTCTGCCGTGAAAGGAACTCTACTACCCGATTTCTTGGGGTAGAGTTGACTCCACCATCCAACTCTCCGTGTATAAAGGCTCTTCCTGCCGACAGAGGAAGACCCTTCTATCTCACGAAGAGTTCTGAATTGTCTGATTTGCGCATCAAAAGCGCATGAGCTCCCTGATGTGGGTATCAGAAGAACGCTCTTCACAGCGTCAAAATCGCCAATGCCAGTTCTAAAAAAGCTCTTCAACCAAGCTTCTGCAGAAAACAAAGAAGAAAAAGTGTCATCAAATGCGTATTGAACGCTAACTAAAGACAGATAACAAGGCTTTTTATGCCAGTGCTTCAGCACGGCTTTTACGCCAGTGCTTCAGCAAGGCTTTTACGCCAGTGCTTCAGCAAGTCTTTTACGCCATTTTCTTCAGCAAGGCTTTTACGCCAGTGCTTCAGCAAGGCTTTACGCTCGTAAAATAGCTGTTTTCAAAACAAGAAATTCGAAGACAGATATTTGCTTACGATCGAACTTGCCATTTGAGTCGAAAGGTTTGGCTCTAATAATGGTTGAATCTACGCCTAATGACTGGACATGCAAAGAAACGTCGTTGGAAAACTTCGCCATCTCTTATTTGAAGAACAACATCGCAGAAAGCTATCTTCAGGAGGATGAGTACGAGAATACACGAAATATTCTTGGCTATTTATAAAGACTGAAGAAGTTATTAAGATGAGTCTATTTTGGGAGAATATCTTGTTTAAAGGATCTCGTAACCATAAGATAGACGCCACGTGTTGGTTTATTTTTTGGGAATCAACAATCACGGAAGCAGTCAACAGAAGTGCATAAACAAATGCATGTTCATAGATGGGGCTAAAACATTAAATATTTTATTTATAAAAGATGGGAGCGGATCCCTACATATAAAAGTCGCAGTACACAGAAAATTATTATTCTTTTTCGTTGGATTGACGAAGGGATGCACCCAACTCACACATATTGTGAACTCCAGAGCGACGCATCAGACGAAGGAATGCTTTCGCGTTACCCGGTCCCTCGTATACAGTTGAAGGACCACCATCAATACGACTGAAGACCGCTGGGGTCAGCCCAAAGCACTCTAGAAGATTTTGCGCTCGCTCGTTCTCTATCCCGAGGTTAAGCCTGGCGACCGAAGCCCCCTCCACAATTGGCTCTTTCTTTGGCGCCATATCAACTATGAGGATGAATATTAAGAGTAAAGAGTTTGTCCTTATTTATACAAATTAAAATAACTCTTCACATTCCTCATTGGAAACCGCTCACTCGGGAAGATGAAGATACATTTAAAAGTTACGAAGAAGAAAATTTGACGGTTAAGTGTTGACCGACATTATTTCTTCTCTCTTGAACTTTACGCTGACTGTTGGATATCTCCGCTCTTACGCGGATGACTGTTGCATATCCCGAATTTTGCGCTCATCAAATCTCAACTTTTACGCTGCTGTTCAAAGTGTTTCAAATTTTGGAGACATTTGAAAACTTTGAAGGGGGTCTTGTAGGAGCGTAAAAAGTGCTTCAAAGAAAGAGTCATCTCATTCGTAAGTAGCCTGCTTTATGCCTAATAGAACGGGTAATTTCTTTACGCCCAAGATAAGGCTACTTGTATTACGCCTAAGCAGATTGATCAGTTTACGCTTGGGTCTGCACCGGTAATTTTACGCCAAGGACTGAGCAGCCTCTTTCACACTGGACAAAGGCTATCAAATCTCGCATTTAATACAGACTTTGACATGAAGATATCAATGATGGCATTTACCACAGAATTCAATGGAATTTGTCTCATACAAAGACCATTGTTGTCGTTTATAGAGATCGAGCTACTTTACGCTCACTGAATGGTTTCTTTTACGTATGGAGGTTTACATGAGTCCTTACGCTCATAAAAAACAATGTGTACGTGAAGTCTATTTAAGCCATTTTACGCTCAAGGTTATTCAATAACCACTTTACGCTGGAAACCTATGACAGAGCTAGTTTACGCTCATCCTTTTACGCCCTATTCGTTCTGGCCAGTTTGGAACGTGGTGTGCCTACGTGGTCTTCATGCCACATATTTCGAAGAACGTGTGTACATGTATCCTATTCTTACTGAAATGATGGGACACATGTCAGTATATACAGAGGATGACTCTGATCGTGGATGGCAGTTGTTAGCGTAAAGACAGATTTTGATGTCCTTTTACGCACGGAAGCCCTAGTCTATAAATAGACTGATTTTTTTTCATAACAAACACACACACAGACAGGGAGAGACAGGAGAGAATACAGAGATCAGAGCTTCGAGATTTTGATTCTCTAGAGCATCCTTCTTCAACTTTTCTTCCAGAACAAAGTGAAGCAAAGCAGGAAAGCATTCGGCCTCGCCATCAGTGCCCAAGTACGTCGATACCTTTCTGGTGCATTAGTTCTTCCAAATTGTTCTACTTCAAGCAGTGATCTTCATCATCATCATATGGTCTAAGGAACAAAGTGATCATTTACGAATCAGACTTCCATAGCAATACTTTCCCAGAATCAGATTAGTACTTCTTGTACTTTTCTTCTTGTTTTTGTTTTCAAAAGCCAATTCTTTTAAGGCATTTTTTGTTAATCGAAACAATAGTCAACTAGTTTGAATCTCTTGCAGCTCCTTGAAGTTCTTAGGAATATAGTTGGAGTAATTTTAACGACTGCAATGGCCAGCCAGCAGCGCACTGGCGAGGCACGACCCATAGAATTGAAATTATTTCAAGGAATCGTAGGTATGGGACATTGCTAAAACTATATCTTCGTTGACCTTTTTAGACCGTGTGTCTATATAAGGTAGAGTATCTGATAGCGTATCACATCTGAATCACGAAACTACGGGTTTACCACCGCCAAAGTATACGTACGAGGCATAATTCTCGGTAAAATAACTTCAGGCGTGATTACCAGTTTAAGATACTATAGAGGATAGAAAAATGCCCTGTGTGACCCATAAGATCCAAAACCAATACTAGTGAAAGTTCTGTAAGTTGGGTAGCGTGTTCCCCAACCTAGCATCCCGTGGTCCTTGAGTCCTATTGACGAGGTAATTGACTGACACAAACAGGTTTACCTAGAATATAGAATTTAGAAGTCCATAACCCATTAGTCGACCAAGGCCTTATGGATAGGTAAATAGTAGGATGACTGTATAAGCAATAACACCAGGAAAGGTTTTGATTCTCTCAAAATTCGAACTACTTGTGCCTCATTTCCAAAAATCTCGCATACTTGTATTTTGACTATCTTGACCAACGCTGCTATTACAGCCTAGTTTTGCAAGCTTACTCTTTTATCGAGCTTGATTCAAGACATATGTTCATTGGGGATGCCTACTAACATATTGTCCAATCAGAATCGATGTACTACGGTCTGATCAACCTTAGTGCATTTGGTTCGCTCGCTCCTTGATTATCCCACGTGGATTGAGATATCGAGATATCTAGGATCTCATCAGCGACTGCATTGGCAATTCCTCTTGAATTATACATTTGCCTTTGAATCACGTAATTGTATTCGGTGACATCCTCTTGAACTCTTTATTGTTTTTGTCTTTCACTGACTTGGAAAGACGAAAGCTCGTAAATGGTAGATAGATACCGAGTAACCCCATGGCTATGATAGTTGTATACACAAGTATAGTTACCATCGATCAGTCATGTGACTAGAACCTTGCCTTGAGTTACTCGTTCTCCTCTTGACCCCAGACTACTATTGGGACCTTCTAGCTATCTAAAATTTGAGAATGATTATGATTTTACCTTTAGTCAAGATGCCAACCTAGGAGACTATCTGTCCTCAAGAAACCAATTGTCGTAAGTCTCTAATTATTTGCTTGAAGCTTGCTTTAACTAGCAACCCTTAAGCCTTAACCCAACACTTCCTCGACCAACGCCCACAGTTTAGACATGAGATGAATAAACAAAGGTAAGGACAATTATTTACCATGACTATGGTAGACACCACAGTCACTAGCTTAGCCAATACCATAGCTTAGATACCCTGTCATATTATGATCTACCAGTTATCAACAGCAATACATAATCACTACAACCCATATCACTAGAACCCTTGTAACAATAGTCTGGCAGGCTTGACACAAGTAAAAATTCATGACTCAGTTGTTAGAAATATTTTCATATGATGTGCCTTAGAATTGGTTACCCCGTCGATAACTCTAGTATACTATGGATGGGTAGATCATTCTATTTTATCGACCATGTGTCATTGTACACACTCATTTTCCATTTATTGAGGAACGATCCTTGGCTTGACTTATACCTACCGTATTCTGTTATACCGTGCCTTATTCTTTATTAACAAGAGTCGGGGAACAATATTCGGACTTTGGAATTCTTCTATCCTCATTATTCCTAAAACCATATCCTAGCTTCTAAGGTGGGTAGACTGTAAGCCTTTAAATTTTTTTTGGGATATACGAGGATTATCGATTAATTAAAATAATTTCCATTAGGATGATAATTAGTGCCCCATGGACTCCCACTTTCTATTTAGATCATTTTATGTCCCCGACCATGCCATTAATATCCAGAGCACGAGACCAGCTGTTACCTTCCAACAAATTTTATATACAAGATCGAGACGAGTCCACCTTCATCTAGGTATATCATGTCTCATTCAAACCCCTCTCCTTGTACTCTATTTTTGTGGTAGGACTTTCAGGTCAAAAGGACTAGCTATAACCCTTACCATAATACTGGTATACTTTTCGACTTCCAATTTAGCCCAATATATGGTTGTGATCTACTCGAAGCCTACTACGCATATGCCACTAGTGTGCCACCCAATTGAGGCCTCATGTGCTACTTAAACACAAAAGTCACTGAAGACGCATTTTGGGCTTTATGAACCTAGCTAACCAACCTAGCTGGCAACTAGCTCGACCACTTGAGAGGAATCCTATTCTGGGTTACCCTAATATAGGAGAAATAGTTTTACCATTGAGATCTTGTCCAGTCAATGTGGATTGAAATCCAGGGTTCATCCAACCAACGAGTGGTGTCCAATTAGGGAACCCATTAAGACCCAGTAAAGCCCATCCATGCATACCACCATATTTGGACTATAAAATCAAATTGTTTGAAATAGGTCCCTATACTTATTATGTAGTCTCCACTTCTTAGAAAATAAAGTCATTCGTAACCATTATTCCATCTACCTGGAAGTCGTGATACGATCTTGTATTGTATTCATATCCCTTGCTCGTGTGTTTAAATAACCACAGAAAAGATCATAATCTTGATTTCTCAAATTTTATTCTATTATGGAACCTTGTTTAGATTAATTTCGAGAACGGAACTTCTGTATTGCACGGATTGCAAGCCCCTCTAGAAAATGAAGGGTTCTTCGATTTGGCAAGTGACTAGACTAGAGTAGCCCAATCTAGCAAATAAGTCAATGGTTCACAAACTCTTTCTATCTGTATCATTGGATACACCCTACCGCTTTTGAAATTTCATATTTGCTCCCAATTATTCTTCTTTATCTTCCTGTCCTTTCTATTTTAGGGTGACGAATGGCCTTATTTATTAGAGTTTATCAATATTTCTTAGCTACTGGTGTAAATTTATTGCTTGTTAAATTTTGGATTGCTTGATAGATGGAAGAGGATTATAGATACCATATGCCCTAGATATTGTTGGCCCAATGATTACATCGTGTTTTGAATATGGCTAATCAGTTAAGTTTAACATAATGATGTCACTAATATTCATATACTCACTATGTGCTACTTAAACTTAGCATTATCCTAATTGTCCTATATTATATTGCTATGCTTGTCTCGTACTACAACATATTTTGATGGCCTAACATGTATTTGTAGACATGCAGTAAGCATGATCAAACATGATCAAACCAGGACATAGGAAATGAAGAATTAATGATGGACCAAAGACGACATCATACAAAGAGATTTCTCTGAACCGACTAGCGACCTATCCGGGGCCTCGTATCGGGGGTTCCGCTGCCCGGTCAGCAGACAGGGGTCGAGGGGACAGCGTCCCCCATCGGGGGTTCGGGGGTGAAGCCCCGAAAGGTATTCAAATTTTCAGATCTGTTTATCTTCGGACGACTGCTGTCAAGGAAAAAGATGTCTTCAGATCTACTCAAACATCAAAAGAAAGGCGTCATCAAAGGGCTCTTGGTTTTCCTTTTGTTCCAAGTCTGTAATCTTTATTTTATTGAGTCTAGGAGAATGTGTACGTTGAGTCGCACTGAGTCATCTCAACCCCTAGATATATCTTTCTAAGCTCTACCATACAAACAGACCAATTCCTGAACCAAGCCCAAGCTCCACAAAGCCCAAAAGCTCAAAGGCCATTTGAACATTCTGTCACCAAGGAGGCAGAGTTCGGGCCGAACTCTGTACCCACACAGAGTTCGGGCCGAACTCTGTCCCCTGATTTCCAGGAACTAATTTTTAGGGTTACCAATTGCTAGCTGGTACAACGGCCATATTTTTGAATTTTGAGGACAGAATTCTGGCCGAATTCTGCCTTCCAGACTAGTATATATAGGGCATGATTTCAACCATTTTCATTCATCTCTTCATCATCTTTCTATCTCTCACTCTCAATTATCTAAGCCTTATACTACCTAAGCCTTACTCTTCCAATCTACTAGCTAAAAACTTCCTAAGCCCCAAGGTGCTCAAGTGCGATTCAGCTAGAAGTTTTTGTACAAGAGTTGAAAAGAAAAGTCACTTGGACAATTCCAAGTTTTGCCACCTGCGAATTGTAAGAAGTTGGTGTGCACTTCTGAGTAAAGGCACATGGTTGTACACTATTTCACAAATAGTAAATTTTAATCCTGAGCTAGAGTTCTCAGGCCTGGACTAGTCCTCCACGAGGAAAACCAGGAAAACTGCTGTGTTTGCGTATGCTCTTCTGATCTTTATTTACTTCCGTATTTCTCTCTGATTTATTTTCTATCTTGATAGTTGTTTTGGGGAGGTAAATAGAGTTAATTTTTATTTGGTGATTATCGACACAAACTCTATTCACCCCCCTCTAGAGTTGCCTACACATTATTTCAATTGGTATCAGAGCAAGGTCTCTATTGTTAGGCTTAACATCCTTAGAATAGATCCTTGTTAATTTGTGTATGGCATCGTATTCCTCCTCCTCCGATAAAGAGGATTTATTTCTAGTAGCATAGACAATCATGTTTCTTCTAAATGCAAGAAATGCTCTAAGTGGAAAGCCATGGCTAACCAATCCTTAAAGTTTGCTAAGGCTTTTTATTCTACAAATGAAGAAACTTTCAGAAAAGGTTATTCATTTAGAAGAATCTAATGATTTTTTCAGAAATAAAACAATGATTTATTATCTAGACTTGACTCTCAAAACTCATCTTGTGTTTCTTTAAAGAGTTTGAATGATTCTTTAACTTTGAAAATTAAATCTCTTTCCTCATCAATAGAAGATCTTAAGAAGCAAGCACATAAGCTAAATCATTTGCATGATTCTTCTATTGACTCTTTAAATGAACAAAATGATGATTTTATTTCTAGAATTGCTTTATTTGAAAAAGAGAATTATGCTTTAAATGCTAAATTTGATTTTCTTACTTGTTTGTATAATGATTTGCTATTAGAACATGATATTCTTAAGACCAAATCCATGAATGCACACTCTAGAAATATTCATAATTCTAGCATGTCACATGTTCATAATCATGCTTATTCTGATACATGTGCATACACTAGTATTAGGTGCTTCTATTGATCTCGCATTGGACATATGAGTGTAACTTGTTCTATTCGTAGAAGTTTTTCTACCAATGCTAGAGTAAATAGTATATGGGTCCCTAAAGCTAACAAATGTGGATCCAAGTTTATTTGGATACCAAAGTCTTCACTTAATGTTGTAGGTGGAGCTTCTTGTATCGGGATATAGTACCGAAGAGCGTGTTGGTGGTTGCAAAGCTCAAAGGTCATCTTCCAAGCAATGCCCAACACAAGTGTGGCCACTAGAGCCACTTTGGTAACATGCTAAACGATTCTCTTTAAATAGTTTATATTTGCTGAATCTAGCATATTTCTCTTGATGTCTTGCTACTAGCTCACATTGACATCATTTAGTTGCTTATTATATAAATCAATGTGAGATAATACTAGCATGCTTAGTTAATTTTTATTATTTTTTATCTAGCATGACTTGTTACTTAGCTTAAATGATTAGTTCACTATGTAGTTTATCACTCATTTTCTATTAGTGTGACACATTTAAATATGCATGCTCGCTATTCTTTGTCTTTATAAAGCATGTATATCACTCTAGTTCATAGGAGCTTGATTCTTGAATTTTGTTTTAAAGTTTGACTCTCCATTTTTAAAGTTTTGAGATAGTTACTTCTTGCCGATTTGTATTTAATATATCATATTTATCTTAATTGCTATTTGTGAATATATTGTTTAGCACAAGCTACTTATAATTTGATAAGTATATACTTATACTTCTTTTTAATCTTGTGCTTGCATAATATCTTCAATATCAATTCTCATTTTTTTTGATTATCCTCTTGAGAATCAATTATGTCTTTGCCTAATAAAGTTATTTATACATGACTATACTTATCTCCATTTCTATGTAGATCATGTATTTATTGACATCTATTTTTGTATAAATCTTTATATGGGCATATGAGATGAGCTCAAGTTTCGTATTATTTTAAAGAGTATTTATTCATACTTGTGCTTACCTTATAATTTAGCTATTGATTTTTTTGACCAATTTGTGTTATACTTGAATCATTAGCTTATTCCTTAAAGTCTTCTTTTGATGATATCTTATTGGCTTTTATTTGTTGACTTTATGGATACATACCTTTTTGTTGATTTTTGATCATTTCATATATGCCTATTTGTGATATATATGAATATATTAATGATTTCCAACTTCTGATATTTATTTGTTTGCTCCTTTAAGTTGGGATGTTGAGAGAAAATGTTTATTAGTGGCTTGTTCATGACTTTTATTGAAGTTCTTTTAAGAGTTGCATGATTTTGTGCTTTACCTTACTTGTTAAAATTATCGTACTTATTAGTGCACATTTTGAGTATGTATCCTCTATATATTTATCTCCATAAGTGCATTATGAAAATGTTGTTTTGAAATACTCTTAGCAAATTTTGATGATCATCTTTCATTATTATTTGGGTATTTACCTTTCTTATACTTGAGATTTTTATTTTGATGTTGTTTGATGATACTGCATATTTCCTTTAAATCTAATTTCTTAAAAGAAAGAACATTTTGGGAATAACGAAAGGGTCCTTCTGTCATACAGGTGTAAATAGCCTGAAGCGACACGGTGCATAGTCTTCGGACTACCGCTAGCTGGGAACCGGCCCCTACAGCTAACCCAAAGTGATCAATACTTTATAGACTTAAGATTTATTAAGGTCTACTTGCAACCATTATCTAGTTTGGATCCACCCTAAGTTCCAGAATACTTCATCATATCTAGCCTTATATTTGAGCTAAAATTTTTATTATTATGCCCATTGATGTTTGTAGCACATGAAAATTATGTAATTGATATATCATACTTCTCATGTCTTTAGACTATCGGTTGAACTTTTACGTTGGATTTTCCATTTCTAGAGAATACACTTTCATAATGGTTATAATTTTGCATTCTCTAGATCATCTATTATTTCATTATCTTGGGTTAATCTCAACATTTGGCAAAGAGATTTGTTTTTTGTGTTTTCATTTTCATGAACATTCTTTTGTCTTTACTTGATGAGAGTCTAATTCATTTACTTGCTATCTTATACTCTTATTCTTGCTTAACAAAGAGTATATAAATCATTTTGATCATTCAAAATGTATTGCCCTTATTGTGAACTCTATGCTTAAGCATGTATTTTTAGTGTTAGTGACTTAAGATTTAATGAGCACATTTATCCTTTTAATGGCCTACCTCATTAATCTTAATTACGAGTATTGATTAAGCTGCATAATTTTTGTTCACTTTCACTCATCTAGCTATCTTCTTGAATTTCAAATCTATATGTGATATGCTCGTTTTACAAAACAAGATTTATGATGAGATTTGTATTCTTTTAGATACATATGTTTGGTCTCTAAAATAGTTGACATTTTTTTTTAATAAGGTTTCCATTGAGGTTTGTGAT
>JANAVB010016197.1:22274868-22384653 GCA_029216955.1 Iris pallida | reverse complement strand
TTTCCTTGCTTGCATTGAATGATTGTATGATTGAACTTCTTAGTGTAACTTGCCTGTGCTTAGTGTAGCTTGTCGTGACAATCTCTAGCTCCTTGATTAAATTCCGAGGACGGAATTCTTTTAAGGTGGGTAGAGTTGTCACCCTCATTTCCCGTATTTCCCGTATTTCATATTTTACTCGTATCTGGATTTTGGCATATATTTTTTTATTTTTATTTTTCTCAGCTTGTAGAATTTTAGTATTTCTCGTATTTTGGGTTTTGGCTTGGCTCGGTTTTATTGGGGATGGTTCGGTTTGGTTCGGTTTTATGTGTTGGAACACCCTAGCCCTACACTCCACCCTCAACACACCACAACACCTCTTTATAACTCCACCAACCTCTTCTCTCTCTTCATAACCCATTAATTTCTTCTTCTTCTTCTTCCTCCACACAACTCCCCAACCCTTAGGCAAGTGCATCTTGCCACTACATGAGGACCCTTTTCTTTGTCCATTTGCTAGTTTAGGACATGGAGATCAACATTAGTTCTTGAGTTTTTGTGATTTGGAGTCTCTGTTGATGTAGATCTAAGTTATTGCTATTTTCGGATTTTGCATGTTTTGATCCTTTTTGGTTGGTTTTCTTTGAGTTCTGATGTTTCCATGTGGAAGAGCTTTCAGTTTCACTCCAGTTGGAGCCTTGGAAATCCGAATTTGGAGTTCGGATGACCAAGTTATAAACTTTTGAAGTTTAGGTTTCAGCCATGTGTTCTTGCTATTTGGAGAAGACAGTGAGCAGTGTGTAGAGCTGTTTAGCTACGCACACTGAGCTACGCACGCTCTTTAGCGCTGCGTATGCAGACTTGAGTACGCTCCCTGTTGGAAGCGTGTCTCCTTGAGCATGCGTGACTTTTCACGCAGCTGCTCCTCTTCAGCGTGCGTGACTTTTCACGCAGCTGCTCCCTGTAGCGTGCGTGACTTTCACGTACACTGCTCTCTCAGCGTGCGTGACTTTTCACCTACGCTGCCCTCAGCGTGCGGTATGACAAGGAACCAGCATAACACGACAGTGACCCGTGGTGGTGCACTCCTGACATGACCAACCTGACATGATATTAGCCCGTCGTGGCACACTCCTGACAAGTACCCTGACATGATTTATCTCGATAACTTAACTTGACCTGTCTTGACACCGTGGGTGGTTCTTTCTTGCTTGCTTGTTAATCCACTTGTCCAGTCTTGCATCATGTCTAGGATGGAATTCCTGAGTACCACGGTCAGGAGTACCTACTAAAATGGATTAAGGTTAATAACTAGAATAACACAGTAGTCATGAAGAGATTGACACAGCTACAGGCAATCCCGTTACCTGGGCGCTCTTGGGATCTGTAGCCTGCCGTCGAGTAGGGCACATTTCCAGCGCACCGTCGAGCGTTGCACCCTCTAAGTCACCTAAGGGTACATTTGTCTCCCGGGCGATGTACCCGCCTGAATTCAACCCTAATCTTTCGTCCTGGGTAGCCTAGATGGTCTGCAGGGCTTGTGGCTGTGGAACAATCTTACTGCATCTTGTTAGTAATTAGGCCTGTGATAACCCTAGTTAGTTAAAGTAGTAAGCCATAGTATCTGCTTGACCGTGATTGATTGAATGAGGTATAACCAGTCCGGGCATGTCTGGATCCAGTACCAGATTTGTTTCCTGTCTTGATTGCTCACATTATTATCTTGCCGATAAATGGTGGAAAACCAAGCTCTGTTCAGATGAAGGGTTACAACCCCGGTCCTTGTTTGGTTTACGGGTTGTAACCTGGCTATCGGAATAGTTCCATGGTTATCTCGTCGTATATCATCCTGACATGTTTTCGTAAATTCTAGTTTTAATATTATATCTTCTTGTGTTAATGCTGGCTTTGTTCTTATTTCGTGGCCCCTTGTGGCATTTGCTTTCTGGGCTGACCCAGCTGGTTTTGTGTGACCAGATTTCGGAGCAGCTCCCGAGGATCTACCAAGCTTCCAGCCCGATGGTGGCGACTAGAAGGAACCCGTGCTACGAGTGGGTTTTTTATTTTGTTTCGCTCACTCTATTGTAAATTTATTCTTTTGAGGCGTTTAGTCGACGAGCACCTGTTAGCTCGATGTACTTTCCTTACTGTCTACCTACGGGCTGTAAACATGATTGACAAATCCTAGGGTTGATCATGTATGACTAAACTCTTGCTAGTCCTAACATTTGTACGACTAGCTTCATGATCAGCTGATATGTAATATTTGGGACGCCTTTTATTGTATATTTAATGATCATACATCTTGTAATTATATTATTTGCTTGAGATTGAGACAATAGGCTTGACCTTAAGAGACTGTTGGCTTGTAGTAAACCCTTATATCTAGACAGCCGTGACCATATAGTTGAGATGTATTCTATTTTAATATACGTAGCTGGCTATGTCTGCCCCCGCTCTCCAGTATTCTGGTTCTGGGGCGTGACACGTGGTAGGCCCAAATAAATTACGCTCCTCGCGTAAAACAAAATCTCCTGTTGGTAACGTGGCAGATAACAAGATTTTACGTTCCATGCGTAAAGATAAATCTCCTGTCTATGACAGTGTAGATGAAATTACAATGATGCTCACATGTCAAATGTGAATGTATCTAAAATGTGCAGCGTAAAAATATTGTTGGTAAAACTTCTGTTCTACACCAACAACCTTATACTGCTTTACGCAAGGTACCAAACTTACAAATCACACGCCAAGAAAATGGAGTCCTGCGTGCTAAATCTCAAGATTTACGCACACAATTCCAAACGCGTAGAAATGTACAATTTGGTTCTGCGAATGCAGCCAGTAATCTTCTTTATACACAAGGGACTAAACTTTTTCTACCCCAAATGTAATAAAGAAGAATACTTCATCCACTCCTTCTGACTTGCGCGAATTGCTAATGCAAAAGCGTAAGAATAGACAATCTCCGGTGACATTCCCCCAAGAAAAACATCTGTGAATACCACCAGGTTGTGATTAACTGTTGTTGTTCAGCTTCAAGACGATCGGTTTTTGATCGATTGAGTTTCAATACACCTCCACATCAAGCTGAAGACCAAGAACATGAGTTGCCATATGTGTCAGTCAACATGGCATCTCATACTAACAGAGGACGACATCCAAGACGGAACACGTCCCAAACTCCAAGTCAACAACAGTTCAACAGGCTTCTTGATTCCTTTGAAGGAGTATATCAGAATACTCGGTCAAGAAGACAAAGACATTTGCAGACTTCTGATTCAGAGGCTGGGGGTACTCAATCTTTTGAGTCTGATACCGATAGCGTGGATTCGTACTTCTATACAAATCCTTCTGTATCTTCAAGAGAGGTTGAATCCTACGCTGTTGGAGATGAACCAGAGACGTCATCTGCTAATACAGAACAACGTCTCACTGCTGTTGAACAATCACTGAAGGATATGCTTAATATGGTGCAAAGCATGCATCAAATAATTTTGAATCAGCAAACTGCTCAACCGACAGTAGTGACACCGGCACCAGTAGCAGCACAAACTCAAGATAGTCAAGGGGCTGAAATACCTTTGAACATTCAAGAGCCTGCTGCTAATCAAAATTCTGCATCTCCAGATCCATTATTCCAGAAGATGTACCACCCAGTGGGGGTCATGGTACATCCAACGACTACTCAGTCAAATGCTTCCTCAAACCAGTGAAGCCATTCAAGCAGTGCGTGAACTTAAAGCACAGTTTGAAGTTTTAAGGCACAAAGATCAACTCCAGAGGTTAGGGATTAAACAACCTTATCCTCCTCATTGGAATGTGTGCCCTTTCCACCGAAGTTCAAGCCACAATCCATGGTTTTATTCGATGGAAAAGCATCTCCCAGTAATATATCAATTACTTTGATATTATGACTGTACACTTGCAGAAAAATGATGCTCTTCTCACTCGAGTGTTCATTGGGTGTTTGACGGGTTCGGCTTATGACTGGTATCGTAGCTTATGATAACTCTATTTCGTCTTTTGACGAATTCAAGGCAATTTCTCTCCGCTTCTATGAAGGAGGAATGGACATGAACATGTCCTCCTTAATAGAAATAAAAAAAAGAGAAAGAAGATACTCGGACGTTCATTGAACGTTTTCGACAGGCTACTCTAAAGATGCCTCCTGGTATGCCAGATTCAGCGTTGATCGATACATGCAAAATGAATCTGCGACCATCCATTGCTGTCTTCACAGGTTCCCAATTCTCAGATTGGGCTTCATTTATCATAGCAGCAGTTTCTGCCGAGACCAATGGTAGGTTGGCTCGCGAACATGGGATGATTTTCGCTTCAGAAGATAAAGGGAAGAAAAATAATCCTGGTAATAATCCTGGCAATCGTAATGTGAAAGGAAAAGATACTCTTATGGTCAATCTTTCCAAGAACAAAACGACGTCAGGTAATCAGGAATCTCCAGGTCAAAGGAAGAATACTTTTGACGAAAGTGATATTCCAGGGATATTCCAATGTCTGGTGAAAAGTGGTAAACTTCAGATTCCAGAGCCAAAGAGGCCTAATGAGGTGAATCTGACCGACAATCCCAAGTATTGTATCTATCATAGATACATTAATCATCCTACCAGTGCTTGCTATGTCTTGAAAAAGAAGATCCAAGAGCTGATAAATGGTGGCGCCATCGCTTTAACCAATGATGACCATACGGTGACAACCAATATGGTTTCTCTTCATTTGGGGATTTTCCTCCACAGCAAGTCCCAGATGGAATTATCCCAATTCCGAAGGCGACAATGAAGATTGTGAATATCCCGCCTGCCAGGGAAGAAAATACAGGATTGCTGCCTCTCACATTGAAGAATGGTGAAATCATGTGGGTACATCCTGACTTAGTGCCTGAACTGGAAAATGAAGGAAAGCTTCAAAATCCAAGAAAGGCGAAAGTCAAAACTTGCAACATGATTTCTCATATTATTCCAGATCCTGATGACTTGGATCATCTATGGGACGGCCTCCCTCTAGAAATAGACTGAAAGGACTAAACATCTGTCCTCCAAGTCAGCTCCTCCTACCAAGCTCAAGCTTACTCATCAGCAGTGGCTAGCCATGAATAGTGTTCCTTTATACCGGGCAACAAGTCTTTGCTGCTTATGAAAAAGCTCCAACAGGGATTTCTCTCGTATCCCGAATCCTTTCTCCCTTAACTACAGAGACGTCTGTGTTTCATTCTCCTGTAGTTGCAGAGATTCATTCCTCTTCTATGCTGAAACACCTGTTCAAAGTCCACTGCCTATCCATTTGTATAGTCAGCAATCTGTTATTCTCATGAAGAAGATGGGTTACGACTTTCAAAAGGCCGAAGGTTTGAACCATGATAAAGGAATACGTCTTCCTTTACAAATTCAAAATCAGAATTCTACCGCTGGATTGGGTTCTGAAGTCCCTCGTAACAATCCTCACAAGAAGAAGGCTAAAGGAAGAAAGACTAAATCCTGTAATATGGTACTTTTTCTCCTGAGTCTGAGGAAGAAAACTTTTGCTGGTACAAGATCTGGAAAAGAGTACCACAAAGACTATGAGGGATCCTCCAAAGAAGCAGAAGATGTAGTGGAAACACTACCGGTTCAACCTTCTCCTGTTCCTGCTAAACCGTCTGTGGTTGAAAAGGGGAAACAGAAGGCAGTACGCTTTGATATCCCATTAAGTCTGCTTCCAGTCAGGGGGTGACAATGAAGCCTTACAAGTTCGATATTCTAGCTCAGTTAGCCAATACTCCGGCTAGATTGTCTATATTTGAACTGCTTCGCCTCTCCAGAGAAAGCAGAGAGACTTTGAGCGAAGCTTTACTTCAAGCAGATTCATGCTTAGCTCAACTCAAGACTCCCGACAATATGCCAGTGTCATGTCCACAATGTCATAGCGTGATGGAAGCAATTCCCAACATCATCTTTACACAAGAGGATATGCTATTGAAACACAACAAGCATGATAGGCCTCTGTGCTACACTGGATATATCGGATCCACTGAAATTGACAGGATCTACATTGATCCCGGGTCCTCAATCAGCATAATTCTTCAGAGTATGCTAAGACCCCTGAGGATTCCTACTAGTGAGCTGACTTACACTAGTACCCTATTGTTGGTTTTAACTCTGGCAAGAGTAAGCCACTGGGGAAGATTCGGTTGCAGATTCAGATTGGTGATCTTCGAACCATGGTAACTTTCTATGTTATCAACTCGGATGTATCCTACAATATTCTTCTTGGAAGACCGTGGATTCATGAGCACAATATTGTGCCTTCAACTCTCCACCAATGCTTCAAATATGTGGATTCCCAAGGAGTTGTGAAAACTGAATTTGCTGATATTAATCCTTTCAAGGGTGTCGAAGCCTACTTCTCTGATTCAAGGCTTTATAAACAAGAGCATACGAAAGAGATATCAGACATGGCTGAAGAATCATCTGAGGATCAGTCTATCAATGAAGATCCGCCAGAGGAACAACCCTTGAAGATCATGGTCAAGGGACGAATCCAATCTCAACTTGTCAATGATCAACCTTTGATAATCAAGGTTAAAGGAAGAACTCAAACTTCATCTGAGGAATCAATAAAAATTCCTGCTAAGAGCCAAGTTCAACCTTTTATGATCAAAGTTAAAGGGCGTACTTCTGGTACGAATGATTCAGAATCACCATTGATCGTTAATATTGGCAATTCTACGCAGAAGACGGATGATGGTCCACCGTTGACTAATCCGAAGCGTAGCAATCAGACTGTAAATGATGTAAATATTGCTCATCTCTTTGATATCAATAAAGATTTCCTTTTCGAGTATATGGCTGTCAAGTTTATTGAGAGAATGACTTTATCTTCTGATAATCAAAGTCATCAATATAAAGACAACATAGATTCCTATATGATGAATCTAGACAGATATTCTCAGTCAATATGGTTCAAACCGATGACGAATCAGAGCCATTTGAGAATGACCCTTGGGCTCAACAGATGGATACTCAATGGGAACTTCGTTTTGAACAGCGACAGCCACCTACAGAAGATGAGGTTATCCAGATCGATGTTGGAAATGGAATTACGCCCAAACCAATATTCATCAGTAAGAATCTTTCTGAAGATGAAAAGGAAGAATTGACAAAACTTATCAAAGATTATATTGACATCTTTGCATGGAGTTATGAGGATATGCCAGGACTAGATCCTAAGGTTGCTACTCATAAACTTAATATTTTGCCTAACGTCAAACCTGTAAAAAACAGCAACGGCGCTTTAGACCAGATATGATGGATGCAATTGAAGCAGAAGTCAAAAAGCTGATCACTTGCGTTTCGTTCGTGAAGAACAACACCCTGATTGGGTGGCCAATATTGTTCCGTTATGAAGAAGAACGGAAAAGTCGAGTTTGTATAGACTACCGAGATCTTAATACAGCTTGTCCAAAGGACGAATTTCACTTCCTATTACTGATGTCATGATAGACAATACATGCGGTTTTGAACGTATGTCTTTCATGGACGGATTCTCAGGATACAATCAGATCAAGATGCATCCAGAAGATGAGAAGCATACATCTTTTCGAACACCCCTTGGGGTTTTCTGCTATACGGTAATGCCGTTTGGTCTTAAAAACGCCGGTGCCATATATCAACGGGCTATGAGCAATATCTTTCAAGAACATCTACGGAAAATAGTTGAATGCTACGTAGATGACATTGCTGTTAAAAGCGGTCAAAGAATGATCACATTCAAGACTTGAAGACAGTATTTGAATTGATGCGTCAACATCAATTGAAAATGAACCCTACTAAATCTTTCTTAGGGGTTTCCAGTGGCAAGTTTTTAGGATTTGTCATTACCTCCCAGGGTATCCATGTTGATCCTGATAAGGTTAAAGCAATTCTTGAAATGCGCCCTCTCGTAATCTGAAAGAACTCCGTGGCTTCCAGGGCCGTATTGCTTATATTAGAAGATTTATATCTAATCTTTCCGGGAGATGTCAACCTTTCTCCCGTCTATTAAAGAAAGGAGTATCTTTCGTCTGGGATGAAGCATGTCAAAATGCCTTCAATGACATTAAACAATATCTTACAAACCCACCTGTTCTGGTACCTCCGGTGATAGGAAGCCATTTTTGCTGTACGTTCGAGCCTTGGATCATTCACTTGGCGCTCTTCTGGCACAAAAAAGTGATATGGGTCATGAACAAGCAATATATTATCTGAGCAGAATGATGGTAGGAGCTGAACACAGATATACTCCTGTGGAAAAGGAATGTCTAGCTTTGGTTTTTGCTGTCCAAAAGACAAGGCACTATGTCACTGGACAGACTATTCATGTCATCTCCAGAATAAATCCCATTCGGGTATTGATGAGAAAACCAAGCATTCTTAATTCCAGGTTAGCTACCTGGGCGATGTTGCTCACTCCTTATGACATGATCTATGTGCCTCAAAAATCAGTAAAGGGCCAAGCGTTAGCTGATTTCTTAGCTGCTCATCCTGTACCTGAAACTTCAAAGTTATATGAAGACATTCCAGACGAGTAGTGGATTGCAACATGGCTTTGAAAAATGACATATGGCAATTATATTTTGATGGAGCATCACGAGTGGGACCTAAAGGCAATATTGTCTCTGGGGTAGGAATTGTCTTGGTTTCTGACAAAATGGTTATATACCGTGCCTATTCTCTTAATGAGCCGTGCTCTAACAATGTAGCAGAATATAATGCTCTATTGATTGGTCTCCAAGTAGCAAAGCAATTGGATATCAGATTCTAGAAGCTTATGGAGATTCACAATTGATCGTCAATCAAGTTAGAGGGACGTATGAAGTCAGAAACCCTGATCTCATCCCTTATCATCAGGTGGTAGTTGAGTTGGTCCTTTCATTCAAAGGATTCTTCATTGAATTTGTGCCACGTTCTCAGAATGTAGAAGCTGATGCTCTTGCCAGCTTAGCTGCAGATTTGGCTGTCCCGATCCGAAGGCAAAATACAATTACTTTGTTAGATCGAGACTTGTTCTGTGTGAAGAGTAATCTGCATATTGAACAAAGTTATGTTACAGAGGCAAGTTCCCAGCAGAAAGATTGGAGAACACCATTTATTGATTATGCAGTTCATGGAATTTTGCCTGAAGATCCTAAAGAAGCTGCATCAATTAAAAGACGATCATTTCGATTCTATTACGATCCGTCTTTACATATGCTATATCGGCGTTCATATGACGGACTCTTGCTGCGTTGTCTTTCAGAAAGCGAAGCCAAACAAACACTGCGTGAGGCTCATGATGGTGTCTGTGGTGCCCATCAACCGGGTCCAAAGTTGCAAGATCGTATTCGAAGAATGGGGTATTATTGGCCCTCTATGATAGCAGATGCTGTAGACTATGCCAGAAGATGCAAAGCATGCCAGATTCATGCAGACTTTATTCATCAACCTTCTGAATTTCTACATCCTACAGCAGCCTCTTGGCCTTTCGAAGCTTGGGGTATGGACATCATTGGTCCTATTAACCCCCTTCTGTCAAAGGACATCGGTTTATACTAGCTATAACCGATTACTTTTCAAAGTGGGCAGAAGCAGTTCCACTTGTTGAAGTAAAGACATCTAATGTAGTCAGCTTCATTAAACATCATGTCATTTATCGTTTCGGGATTCCTCGACGAATAATTCATGACAATGGACCACAATTTGCCAGCCAGGCATTTTATCGGTTCTGTGACAAGAACCGAATTCAAAATCTGGCTTCTACGGCTTATAATCCGGCTGCTAATGGTTTAGCTGAAGCCTTCAACAAAACGATCATCAAACTTCTCAAAAAGTTTGTCTCTTCTAATAAAAGAGATTGGAATGAGAAGCTTGGAGAATGTTTATGGGCATACCGGACAACAGTCCGGACTCCTACTGGTTTTACACCATTTTTACTGGTTTATGGATGTGAAGCTGTCCTCCCATTGGAAATCCAGATCCCTTCTCTTCGAATCGCTATTGCTAATGAGCTAACTATAGAGAATAATGATCGCTTACGCCTCCAAGAACTTGAAGGATTGGACGAAGCGTCTTCAAGCACAACAGCATATTGAGCTATATCAAGCCCGTATATCTCGAACTTTCAATCGTAAAGTCAAAGAGAGGGTATTCAAAATTGGCGAGCTTGTGTTGGCTGTCCGGAGACCAATGGTGATGACTCACAAGAGCAAAGGGAAGTTCCAAGCGAAATGGGAAGGCCCGTATGTGATTGAGTCCGTGTTCTCTAATGGTGCTTATCGATTGTCAAAACCCAACGGAGATCTACTCATGCTGCCGATCAATGGCAAATTCCTTAAGAAATACTATGTATAAAAAAAAAGAGGACAAAAATAAAACTTCTTTTATTATTTTTGTTCAAGATAAAAGATTAAGGACGAGGGCCACTCCCTTCCTTATTGAGTACATAGTCAGCCAATGCATAGAAGGCATCGTTCCCTGAACTCATAAAAAATTGGCGGGCAGCCATCCTCAATGCCTCTTCTTCAGGAGTTTTCCCTGCTCACTAGGAAAGCAAGAATGTCCTGGGGCGGCTTGGGCGTAGAAGAACCGTCGCCTACTTCAGTCGGGCTTGTCACTATTGGCTCAGCGGGGCATGTCTCAATGACGTCCTCAATGTCCCTAGAAACTTCATTCTTTTGCTGCACATCCTCAGAAGACATTCTCAATTGAGAAGCAGAAATGAGAATAAAAAGGTTACAGAGAGTTCTCGCCTATTTATAGAAGAGGATTATTAATGAACCGGTCTCTGAAGTTGAAATCAACTCTTCATTTTGAAAAGACCCGTTCGTTCATATTACTAGGTTCATCCATTTAACTATGGAACTGAATCGTCCTTTCTTTTCCCAGAAATACGTTGATTCGTCCGTCATGTATGCTCACAACATCTTTTATGCCCCAGCTACCAAGGTTTGGTTAAGCTGACTTCTCGTCTCCTAAATTTTTTTTTCTATTCTTTATCGATTGATTAAAAAATGGGATTAGTTATTTATCATGTTTTCATAACCTCTGGATAAATGCTAAATCTACCTATTTCTTATCTATCATTTTCATTTGACCTCTGCATAGAAATCAATCTAATTTTCTTTTGAGTTCCATACACTGTCATGTCCATATTACCTCTGATAGTATTACGAACTCTAAATTAGAAAAGAAGATTTTTATCTATCATGTATATTACATCCAGATAGATACAAATCATCGAGCATAGAAGAATTATCATTGCCACTCATCATAAAAGTCTATTACATTTCTTAGACTTTTCTTTACAATGGAAATCTATTACATCTTGGATTTTCATTCTATACACCAAACAATGACCTAATAGAGATCTATTTTCTTCTCGGTCTTCTCCGTCGGGTTCGTTGTTGGTGGCAGTTCCTGACTGTCTGAGCTCCAGTGGCAACCAGAACAGAGGAATCAAACTCTGGTCTTCTCTCAGACGAGAGGAGAACCCAGAGTATGGCAGCCCGAAGGCGTGTTGCTGCCAATACAATTGGTAGATTAGTGGCAGCACCTCAAAGGAGATAGGAACGTATCCAGCATTGGGATACGATTCCTAGTTCTGCCGTGAAGGAACTCTACTACCCGATTTCTTGGGGTAGAGTTGACTCCACCATCCAACTCTCCGTGTATAAAGGCTCTTCCTGCCGACAGAGGAAGACCCTTCTATCTCACGAAGAGTTCTGAATTGTCTGATTTGCGCATCAAAAGCGCATGAGCTCCCTGATGTGGGTATCAGAAGAAACGCTCTTCACAGCGTCAAAATCGCCAATGCCAGTTCTAAAAAAGCTCTTCAACCAAGCTTCTGCAGAAAACAAAGAAGAAAAAGTGTCATCAAATGCGTATTGAACGCTAACTAAAGACAGATAACAAGGCTTTTTATGCCAGTGCTTCAGCACGGCTTTTACGCCAGTGCTTCAGCAAGGCTTTTACGCCAGTGCTTCAGCAAGTCTTTTACGCCATTTTCTTCAGCAAGGCTTTTACGCCAGTGCTTCAGCAAGGCTTTACGCTCGTAAAATAGCTGTTTTCAAAACAAGAAATTCGAAGACAGATATTTGCTTACGATCGAACTTGCCATTTGAGTCGAAAGGTTTGGCTCTAATAATGGTTGAATCTACGCCTAATGACTGGACATGCAAAGAAACGTCGTTGGAAAACTTCGCCATCTCTTATTTGAAGAACAACATCGCAGAAAGCTATCTTCAGGAGGATGAGTACGAGAATACACGAAATATTCTTGGCTATTTATAAAGACTGAAGAAGTTATTAAGATGAGTCTATTTTGGGAGAATATCTTGTTTAAAGGATCTCGTAACCATAAGATAGACGCCACGTGTTGGTTTATTTTTTGGGAATCAACAATCACGGAAGCAGTCAACAGAAGTGCATAAACAAATGCATGTTCATAGATGGGGCTAAAACATTAAATATTTTATTTATAAAAGATGGGAGCGGATCCCTACATATAAAAGTCGCAGAGTACACAGAAAATTATTATTCTTTTTCGTTGGATTGACGAAGGGATGCACCCAACTCACACATATTGTGAACTCCAGAGCGACGCATCAGACGAAGGAATGCTTTCGCGTTACCCGGTCCCTCGTATACAGTTGAAGGACCACCATCAATACGACTGAAGACCGCTGGGGTCAGCCCAAAGCACTCTAGAAGATTTTGCGCTCGCTCGTTCTCTATCCCGAGGTTAAGCCTGGCGACCGAAGCCCCCTCCACAATTGGCTCTTTCTTTGGCGCCATATCAACTATGAGGATGAATATTAAGAGTAAAGAGTTTGTCCTTATTTATACAAATTAAAATAACTCTTCACATTCCTCATTGGAAACCGCTCACTCGGGAAGATGAAGATACATTTAAAAGTTACGAAGAAGAAAATTTGACGGTTAAGTGTTGACCGACATTATTTCTTCTCTCTTGAACTTTACGCTGACTGTTGGATATCTCCGCTCTTACGCGGATGACTGTTGCATATCCCGAATTTTGCGCTCATCAAATCTCAACTTTTACGCTGCTGTTCAAAGTGTTTCAAATTTTGGAGACATTTGAAAACTTTGAAGGGGGTCTTGTAGGAGCGTAAAAAGTGCTTCAAAGAAAGAGTCATCTCATTCGTAAGTAGCCTGCTTTATGCCTAATAGAACGGGTAATTTCTTTACGCCCAAGATAAGGCTACTTGTATTACGCCTAAGCAGATTGATCAGTTTACGCTTGGGTCTGCACCGGTAATTTTACGCCAAGGACTGAGCAGCCTCTTTCACACTGGACAAAGGCTATCAAATCTCGCATTTAATACAGACTTTGACATGAAGATATCAATGATGGCATTTACCACAGAATTCAATGGAATTTGTCTCATACAAAGACCATTGTTGTCGTTTATAGAGATCGAGCTACTTTACGCTCACTGAATGGTTTCTTTTACGTATGGAGGTTTACATGAGTCCTTACGCTCATAAAAAACAATGTGTACGTGAAGTCTATTTAAGCCATTTTACGCTCAAGGTTATTCAATAACCACTTTACGCTGGAAACCTATGACAGAGCTAGTTTACGCTCATCCTTTTACGCCCTATTCGTTCTGGCCAGTTTGGAACGTGGTGTGCCTACGTGGTCTTCATGCCACATATTTCGAAGAACGTGTGTACATGTATCCTATTCTTACTGAAATGATGGGACACATGTCAGTATATACAGAGGATGACTCTGATCGTGGATGGCAGTTGTTAGCGTAAAGACAGATTTTGATGTCCTTTTACGCACGGAAGCCCTAGTCTATAAATAGACTGATTTTTTTTCATAACAAACACACACACAGACAGGGAGAGACAGGAGAGAATACAGAGATCAGAGCTTCGAGATTTTGATTCTCTAGAGCATCCTTCTTCAACTTTTCTTCCAGAACAAAGTGAAGCAAAGCAGGAAAGCATTCGGCCTCGCCATCAGTGCCCAAGTACGTCGATACCTTTCTGGTGCATTAGTTCTTCCAAATTGTTCTACTTCAAGCAGTGATCTTCATCATCATCATATGGTCTAAGGAACAAAGTGATCATTTACGAATCAGACTTCCATAGCAATACTTTCCCAGAATCAGATTAGTACTTCTTGTACTTTTCTTCTTGTTTTTGTTTTCAAAAGCCAATTCTTTTAAGGCATTTTTTGTTAATCGAAACAATAGTCAACTAGTTTGAATCTCTTGCAGCTCCTTGAAGTTCTTAGGAATATAGTTGGAGTAATTTTAACGACTGCAATGGCCAGCCAGCAGCGCACTGGCGAGGCACGACCCATAGAATTGAAATTATTTCAAGGAATCGTAGGTATGGGACATTGCTAAAACTATATCTTCGTTGACCTTTTTAGACCGTGTGTCTATATAAGGTAGAGTATCTGATAGCGTATCACATCTGAATCACGAAACTACGGGTTTACCACCGCCAAAGTATACGTACGAGGCATAATTCTCGGTAAAATAACTTCAGGCGTGATTACCAGTTTAAGATACTATAGAGGATAGAAAAATGCCCTGTGTGACCCATAAGATCCAAAACCAATACTAGTGAAAGTTCTGTAAGTTGGGTAGCGTGTTCCCCAACCTAGCATCCCGTGGTCCTTGAGTCCTATTGACGAGGTAATTGACTGACACAAACAGGTTTACCTAGAATATAGAATTTAGAAGTCCATAACCCATTAGTCGACCAAGGCCTTATGGATAGGTAAATAGTAGGATGACTGTATAAGCAATAACACCAGGAAAGGTTTTGATTCTCTCAAAATTCGAACTACTTGTGCCTCATTTCCAAAAATCTCGCATACTTGTATTTTGACTATCTTGACCAACGCTGCTATTACAGCCTAGTTTTGCAAGCTTACTCTTTTATCGAGCTTGATTCAAGACATATGTTCATTGGGGATGCCTACTAACATATTGTCCAATCAGAATCGATGTACTACGGTCTGATCAACCTTAGTGCATTTGGTTCGCTCGCTCCTTGATTATCCCACGTGGATTGAGATATCGAGATATCTAGGATCTCATCAGCGACTGCATTGGCAATTCCTCTTGAATTATACATTTGCCTTTGAATCACGTAATTGTATTCGGTGACATCCTCTTGAACTCTTTATTGTTTTTGTCTTTCACTGACTTGGAAAGACGAAAGCTCGTAAATGGTAGATAGATACCGAGTAACCCCATGGCTATGATAGTTGTATACACAAGTATAGTTACCATCGATCAGTCATGTGACTAGAACCTTGCCTTGAGTTACTCGTTCTCCTCTTGACCCCAGACTACTATTGGGACCTTCTAGCTATCTAAAATTTGAGAATGATTATGATTTTACCTTTAGTCAAGATGCCAACCTAGGAGACTATCTGTCCTCAAGAAACCAATTGTCGTAAGTCTCTAATTATTTGCTTGAAGCTTGCTTTAACTAGCAACCCTTAAGCCTTAACCCAACACTTCCTCGACCAACGCCCACAGTTTAGACATGAGATGAATAAACAAAGGTAAGGACAATTATTTACCATGACTATGGTAGACACCACAGTCACTAGCTTAGCCAATACCATAGCTTAGATACCCTGTCATATTATGATCTACCAGTTATCAACAGCAATACATAATCACTACAACCCATATCACTAGAACCCTTGTAACAATAGTCTGGCAGGCTTGACACAAGTAAAAATTCATGACTCAGTTGTTAGAAATATTTTCATATGATGTGCCTTAGAATTGGTTACCCCGTCGATAACTCTAGTATACTATGGATGGGTAGATCATTCTATTTTATCGACCATGTGTCATTGTACACACTCATTTTCCATTTATTGAGGAACGATCCTTGGCTTGACTTATACCTACCGTATTCTGTTATACCGTGCCTTATTCTTTATTAACAAGAGTCGGGGAACAATATTCGGACTTTGGAATTCTTCTATCCTCATTATTCCTAAAACCATATCCTAGCTTCTAAGGTGGGTAGACTGTAAGCCTTTAAATTTTTTTTGGGATATACGAGGATTATCGATTAATTAAAATAATTTCCATTAGGATGATAATTAGTGCCCCATGGACTCCCACTTTCTATTTAGATCATTTTATGTCCCCGACCATGCCATTAATATCCAGAGCACGAGACCAGCTGTTACCTTCCAACAAATTTTATATACAAGATCGAGACGAGTCCACCTTCATCTAGGTATATCATGTCTCATTCAAACCCCTCTCCTTGTACTCTATTTTTGTGGTAGGACTTTCAGGTCAAAAGGACTAGCTATAACCCTTACCATAATACTGGTATACTTTTCGACTTCCAATTTAGCCCAATATATGGTTGTGATCTACTCGAAGCCTACTACGCATATGCCACTAGTGTGCCACCCAATTGAGGCCTCATGTGCTACTTAAACACAAAAGTCACTGAAGACGCATTTTGGGCTTTATGAACCTAGCTAACCAACCTAGCTGGCAACTAGCTCGACCACTTGAGAGGAATCCTATTCTGGGTTACCCTAATATAGGAGAAATAGTTTTACCATTGAGATCTTGTCCAGTCAATGTGGATTGAAATCCAGGGTTCATCCAACCAACGAGTGGTGTCCAATTAGGGAACCCATTAAGACCCAGTAAAGCCCATCCATGCATACCACCATATTTGGACTATAAAATCAAATTGTTTGAAATAGGTCCCTATACTTATTATGTAGTCTCCACTTCTTAGAAAATAAAGTCATTCGTAACCATTATTCCATCTACCTGGAAGTCGTGATACGATCTTGTATTGTATTCATATCCCTTGCTCGTGTGTTTAAATAACCACAGAAAAGATCATAATCTTGATTTCTCAAATTTTATTCTATTATGGAACCTTGTTTAGATTAATTTCGAGAACGGAACTTCTGTATTGCACGGATTGCAAGCCCCTCTAGAAAATGAAGGGTTCTTCGATTTGGCAAGTGACTAGACTAGAGTAGCCCAATCTAGCAAATAAGTCAATGGTTCACAAACTCTTTCTATCTGTATCATTGGATACACCCTACCGCTTTTGAAATTTCATATTTGCTCCCAATTATTCTTCTTTATCTTCCTGTCCTTTCTATTTTAGGGTGACGAATGGCCTTATTTATTAGAGTTTATCAATATTTCTTAGCTACTGGTGTAAATTTATTGCTTGTTAAATTTTGGATTGCTTGATAGATGGAAGAGGATTATAGATACCATATGCCCTAGATATTGTTGGCCCAATGATTACATCGTGTTTTTGAATATGGCTAATCAGTTAAGTTTAACATAATGATGTCACTAATATTCATATACTCACTATCATGTTGCTACTTAAACTTAGCATTATCCTAATTGTCCTATATTATATTGCTATGCTTGTCTCGTACTACAACATATTTTGATGGCCTAACATGTATTTGTAGACATGCAGTAAGCATGATCAAACATGATCAAACCAGGACATAGGAAATGAAGAATTAATGATGGACCAAAGACGACATCATACAAAGAGATTTCTCTGAACCGACTAGCGACCTATCCGGGGCCTCGTATCGGGGGTTCCGCTGCCCGGTCAGCAGACAGGGGTCGAGGGGACAGCGTCCCCCATCGGGGGTTCGGGGGTGAAGCCCCCGAAAGGTATTCAAATTTTCAGATCTGTTTATCTTCGGACGACTGCTGTCAAGGAAAAAGATGTCTTCAGATCTACTCAAACATCAAAAGAAAGGCGTCATCAAAGGGCTCTTGGTTTTCCTTTTGTTCCAAGTCTGTAATCTTTATTTTATTGAGTCTAGGAGAATGTGTACGTTGAGTCGCACTGAGTCATCTCAACCCCTAGATATATCTTTCTAAGCTCTACCATACAAACAGACCAATTCCTGAACCAAGCCCAAGCTCCACAAAGCCCAAAAGCTCAAAGGCCATTTGAACATTCTGTCACCAAGGAGGCAGAGTTCGGGCCGAACTCTGTACCCACACAGAGTTCGGGCCGAACTCTGTCCCCTGATTTCCAGGAACTAATTTTTAGGGTTACCAATTGCTAGCTGGTACAACGGCCATATTTTTGAATTTTGAGGACAGAATTCTGGCCGAATTCTGCCTTCCAGACTAGTATATATAGGGCATGATTTCAACCATTTTCATTCATCTCTTCATCATCTTTCTATCTCTCACTCTCAATTATCTAAGCCTTATACTACCTAAGCCTTACTCTTCCAATCTACTAGCTACAAAACTTCCTAAGCCCCAAGGTGCTCAAGTGCGATTCAGCTAGAAGTTTTTGTACAAGAGTTGAAAAGAAAAGTCACTTGGACAATTCCAAGTTTTGCCACCTGCGAATTGTAAGAAGTTGGTGTGCACTTCTGAGTAAAGGCACATGGTTGTACACTATTTCACAAATAGTAAATTTTAATCCTGAGCTAGAGTTCTCAGGCCTGGACTAGTCCTCCACGAGGAAAACCAGGTTAAAACTGCTGTGTTTGCGTATGCTCTTCTGATCTTTATTTACTTCCGTATTTCTCTCTGATTTATTTTCTATCTTGATAGTTGTTTTGGGGAGGTAATATAGAGTTAATTTTTATTTGGTGATTATCGACACAAACTCTATTCACCCCCCTCTAGAGTTGCCTACACATTATTTCAATTGGTATCAGAGCAAGGTCTCTATTGTTAGGCTTAACATCCTTAGAATAGATCCTTGTTAATTTGTGTATGGCATCGTATTCCTCCTCCTCCGATAAAGAGGATTTTATTTCTAGTAGCATAGACAATCATGTTTCTTCTAAATGCAAGAAATGCTCTAAGTGGAAAGCCATGGCTAACCAATCCTTAAAGTTTGCTAAGGCTTTTTATTCTACAAATGAAGAACTTTCAGAAAAGGTTATTCATTTAGAAGAATCTAATGATTTTTTCAGAAATAAAAACAATGATTTATTATCTAGACTTGACTCTCAAAACTCATCTTGTGTTTCTTTAAAGAGTTTGAATGATTCTTTAACTTTGAAAATTAAATCTCTTTCCTCATCAATAGAAGATCTTAAGAAGCAAGCACATAAGCTAAATCATTTGCATGATTCTTCTATTGACTCTTTAAATGAACAAAATGATGATTTTATTTCTAGAATTGCTTTATTTGAAAAAGAGAATTATGCTTTAAATGCTAAATTTGATTTTCTTACTTGTTTGTATAATGATTTGCTATTAGAACATGATATTCTTAAGACCAAATCCATGAATGCACACTCTAGAAATATTCATAATTCTAGCATGTCACATGTTCATAATCATGCTTATTCTGATACATGTGCATACACTAGTATTAGGTGCTTCTATTGATCTCGCATTGGACATATGAGTGTAACTTGTTCTATTCGTAGAAGTTTTTCTACCAATGCTAGAGTAAATAGTATATGGGTCCCTAAAGCTAACAAATGTGGATCCAAGTTTATTTGGATACCAAAGTCTTCACTTAATGTTGTAGGTGGAGCTTCTTGTATCGGGATATAGTACCGAAGAGCGTGTTGGTGGTTGCAAAGCTCAAAGGTCATCTTCCAAGCAATTGCACCAACACAAGTGTGGCCACTAGAGCCACTTTGGTAACATGCTAAACGATTCTCTTTAAATAGTTTATATTTGCTGAATCTAGCATATTTCTCTTGATGTCTTGCTACTAGCTCACATTGACATCATTTAGTTGCTTATTATATAAATCAATGTGAGATATAATACTAGCATGCTTAGTTAATTTTCTTATTATTTCTTTTATCTAGCATGACTTGTTACTTAGCTTAAATGATTAGTTCACACTATGTAGTTTATCACTCATTTTCTATTAGTGTGACACATTTAAATATGCATGCTCGCTATTCTTTGTCTTTATAAAGCATGTATATCACTCTAGTTCATAGGAGCTTGATTCTTGAATTTTGTTTTAAAGTTTGACTCTCCATTTTTAAAGTTTTGAGATAGTTACTTCTTGCCGATTTGTATTTAATATATCATATTTATCTTAATTGCTATTTGTGAATATATTTGTTTAGCACAAGCTACTTATAATTTGATAAGTATATACTTATACTTCTTTTTAATCTTGTGCTTGCATAATATCTTCAATATCAATTCTCATATTTTATTTTGATTATCCTCTTGAGAATCAATTATGTCTTTGCCTAATAAAGTTTATTTATACATGACTATACTTATCTCCATTTCTATGTAGATCATGTATTTATTGACATCTATTTTTGTATAAATATCTTTATATGGGCATATGAGATGAGCTCAAGTTTCGTATTATTTTAAAGAGTATTTATTCATACTTGTGCTTACCTTATAATTTAGCTATTGATTTTTTTGACCAAATTTGTGTTATCTCTACTTGAATCAATTAGCTTATTCCTTAAAGTCTTCTTTTGATGATATCTTATTGGCTTTTATTTGTTGACTTTATGGATACATACCTTTTTGTTGATTTTTGATCATTTCATATATGCCTATTTGTGATATATATGAATATATTAATGATTTCCAACTTCTGATATTTATTTGTTTGCTCCTTTAAGTTGGGATGTTGAGAGAAAATGTTTATTAGTGGCTTGTTCATGACTTTTATTGAAGTTCTTTTAAGAGTTGCATGATTTTGTGCTTTACCTTACTTGTTAAAATTATCGTACTTATTAGTGCACATTTTGAGTATGTATCCTCTATATATTTATCTCCATAAGTGCATTATGAAAATGTTTGTTTTGAAATACTCTTAGCAAATTTTGATGATCATTCTTTCATTATTATTTGGGTATTTACCTTTCTTATACTTAGAGATTTTTATATTTTGATGTTGTTTGATGATACTGCATATATTCCTTTAAATCTAATTTCTTAAAAGTAAAGAACATTTTGGGAATAAGCCGAAAGGGTCCTTCTGTCATACAGGTGTAAATAGCCTGAAGCGACACGGTGCACTAGTCTTCGGACTACCGCTAGCTGGGAACCGGCCCCTACAGCTAACCCAAAGTGATCAATACTTTATAGACTTAAGATTTATTAAGGTCTACTTGCAACCATTATCTAGTTCTGGATCCACCCTAAGTTCCAGAATACTTCATCATATCTAGCCTTATATTTGAGCTATAAATATTTTATTATTATTGCCCATTGATGTTTTGTAGCACATGAAAATATATGTAATTGATATATCATACTTCTCATGTCTTTAGCTACTATCGGTTGAACTTTTACGTTGAGATTTTCCATTTCTAGAGAATACACTTTCATAATGGTTATAATTTTGCATTCTCTAGATCAATCTATTATTTCATTATCTTGGGTTAATCTCAACATTTGGCAAAGAGATTTGTTTTATTGTGTTTTCATTTTCATGAACATCTCTTTTGTCATTTACTTGATGAGAGTCTAATTCATTTACTTGCTATCTTATACTCTTATTCTTGCTTAACAAAGAGTATATAAATCATTTTGATCATTCAAAATGTATTGCCCTTATTGTGAACTCTATGCTTAAGCATGTATTTTTTAGTGTTAGTGACTTAAGATTTAATGAGCACATTTATCCTTTTAATGGCCTACCTCATTAATCTTAATTACGATGTATTGATTAAGCTGCATAATTTTTTGTTCACTTTCACTCATCTAGCTATCTTCTTGAATTTCAAATCTATATGTGATATGCTCGTTTACAAAAACAAGATTTATGATGAGATTTGTATTCTGTTTTAGATACATATGTTTGGTCTCTAAAATTAGTTTGACATTTTTTTTAATAATGTTTCCATTGAGGTTTGTGATTCATCGCTTTAACTTCCTTCCATACTAGTCATTGGTAAGCATCTCTTAAATTTCTCTCATCTTTTGAGTTATCGCTTTAACTTCCTTCCATACTAGTCATCGCTTTAGCTCCCCTTTCCAAAAATTTTGAAATATTTTTATTATTATTATTTATTTTATTTAAATGGTAATTTTTAGATTTTATAAATAATTAATTAGTTAATTATTATGATAGAGAGCTTTAATCATGATTAAAATTGGAGTACAAGGTGACAAAAAATCGTGGCACGGATAATGCAGTGGCGTGCCTCGACTAGTGTATTAGCCATGTCAGGAAAGGCCGAGCCATAGGGATGTCCTAACTAGGAAAACCAGGCTAAGTTGTAGCATGACCCTATAAATAATCTAATTATTTAATTATTATTCGTTATTGACTTGTAGGAGACCAGGTCGTACCAATTTAGTTCGGACTGGACCCGAACCAAATCCAAGCTCATGTAGTCGAGTAATGAGTCCAGAGACGTTCATATAGATGTATAGATTGACTATTATTATATTGGTATTTATGTTTTGGTCTAGAGAGTATATTATTGTTATACTGCTTAAATATATTAAATATGTTATTTTTAGTTAAAAGATATTTTACTTAGAAAATGGATGAATATTCTCCTTGTTATGTATTTCTAGATCTCTAGGATTTTATACTATATATACATATATATTTGTGTAATCCTACTATGCCAATATTCGGTTCTATTTATATACACCAATAAGTTTTGTATATATAATATTTTAATAGAAGATAAATACACATGTTGCAATAATAGATTATACTTTAGAGTATTTAATAAATATTTGTTACATTAGTATATATATAAAAATTCTAGCATAATTTAATTATTCATTTCATGTATGGTAACTTCCCTACAAAACTTGGTGACTTATTTTAAAATAGTTAGATTAATATTGATATGGGTAAAATATATATATATTAATATTGATATGTTATATATATTAATATTGATATGTTATATATATTAATATTGATATATTGAGATAGGTAAATATGTATATTAATATTGATATGTTACATATATATTAATATTGATATATTGATATAGGTAAAATATATATATATATATATATATTAATATTGATATGTTGTATATATTAATATTGATATGTTATATATATATATATATATATATATATATATATATATATATATATATATATATATATATTATATATATTAATATTGATATGTTATATATATATATATATATATATATATATATATATATATATATATATATATATATATATATATATATATATATATATATATATATATATAAGAAAAAAAAAAAAAATATATATATATATATATATATATATATATATATATATATATATTAAGATTTTTCTTTTATATATATATATATATATATATATATATATATATATATATATATATATATATATATATATATATATATAAAAGAAAAATCTTAATATATATATATATATATATATATATATATATATATATATATATATATATATATCGCGAGAAAAAAATATATATAAGAATTTATATAATAAGTTATATCTCGCGAGATATTGAAAACAATATCTCGCGAGATGATGAAATTGAACACACCCGACCCCTGGGACTACCGAACCCGGTTACAGTGTATAAAAGTATCGAGAGAGGAGAGTTCGTGTAAACCCTATTCCACAACATACGCCGCCCCAACCCCCGACCCCTAGGCGGTCGCTCGCCGCCGGTACCGCTACCACACGCGGCCGGGAACCGCCGCAGCAGGGCCGCGCGCGTGCACTGGCGCGGGCGGCAGCATCAGCATATGCGCGAGGTACTAACTTTATTGTTTTATTTCTTCGCACATACTCGTCGGTTTTCGAATTCGTAAAATCGTATGGACAGCCCACGTAACCATCTAGGATCTCCAGTAATTAGGTTTTGATTAAGTCACACGACCTGTACACGAAATCGACACGAAGTCCATCGAAAAACCTTGCGAAAACAGAACACAAAATAGTTCAACCCCTGTTTTGGAAGGCGATTTCTCGCCAATCCATAGACCAATTTGAAAAACTGTTTGAACAGCCCTGTAGACAACATAACCTAGATTTATACCTACTTTTAGTTTATTTTCTAGTTGATTAAATTCTGTTTAAAATCGATTTGAAAATCAGAAAAAAAATTGAGAAAATTGATTTCGAAAACTTAGAAATCCTTCGACTCGACGTGCGACCCGCCAATCCGGGCGACGTGGTTATGAACCAAAGGCATCGAAAGGTGCGTAATGGCATCGTGGACGTGTGGACTTTGAAGGAATTCAAATTGGTTGCGTGTGCGCGACGAATTTGATGCGTATCTGTCGAAATTCATCGTATCGACCTTTGTCCAAATTTTCCAATTACATTGTGCACGTTCGTCAGATCAAGACGAAACTTGCGCCAACATGACCGTATCATTTTTAGTCCTGTATGCCAAGTTTGGTCCAATTCTGCGACAGTTGATCGGATCGCCGTTTTACGGGCCCTATGATCCGATTTAACGGGCAATTTTGTGCATAGCCTGCCGGAATCCAACTTTGGACATACGGTTGGGTTCGTATCATCAAAACTAATTCGTAGACATATAGTTTGATGACTTTAGAGACCATAGATTCTGGCACGCTTTTCGGTGCAAAGCGGGTCCAACGGCATACATTATTTTGACCGAAAATTATCGTTTTGTCCTTGTGTCCAGAATTGGACATAAGGACAGGCAATTCTAGCTAATTTGACTGTTCTGAGATTGTTGCTAATGTCTATTTCAGCATCCGAAGACTTTTTGTATGTGTTGACTTTAGTGACTAATCTGAGTGGTTGTACTACCGGTTTCACCAGCAAAGGACCTCAGGCAAGTGTACTTTCTAATTGTTTTCGATTCATAGTAATCTTTTTATTTCAAATTTATACATATGTTTTGCTGCTTGTTGACATGCTCGTCACACGGAGATTAGTATCATGGATTTATTATACATTTTTGACTATCATTTTCATGATTACCATGCTTGCGACCTGATTCTATGAGTACTAGCTGGGCAGGGAAATATCTTAGTAGACGTGTGAACTATCGCTTACCCATCCCGTCTAATCTTGACTGATAGCAGCTGCACACGACACGTGCAGGGTGCCGTATTCACCCCTAAGCCGTTCACATGTCGAACAAGATATTTTAAATCACGTAGATAGTTGTATTTTATTTATTTTCTTTGTCTTCTTCACTATTTGCCATGTCATCTGTTACTTTCTAGTTTTCATCTCTCACATGTTATTTTCATGTCTTGTTAATTCTATTGTGTTTTTGCATTGCCGTCGATTTGTGTACTTGTTCCATTCCTGACTAGAAACCAATATTTTTCAGGTTAGCTGTGGCTTCACTTAGCATTGGGAGATACGGGTGTACTTACAGACAAAAACCTATAAATAGATAACAGTTGTATCATTTTTATTAATTGTGAGAACTTTATATTTTCTTTAAATATAAATCTTATAACTATTGTAATAAATTTAGAAATATGAATGAGCAATAAATGTTCTATTTTTTGTGATTTTGAGCATCTAGGCCGTGACAGCGTTCTACCGTCGACTCTGCGGCGTAGGCTGGCTTGGACACGTCTCTTATCCAAAAAAGTGGATGCAGATCGTGACACCCTCCTCCTCCCTCGGCGACCTCCTCCTCCTTCGCGCGGTGACCCCGACCCCATACCTATGACCGCCTCCTCCTCCGCTGTCCTCGACTACCCCCTCCTCCTCTGCTGTCCTTCGACGACCGTTTCCCGACCCCGACCCCCTCCTCCTCTCGCGGCGACCCTCGACCCCCTCCTCTCCGGCTCGAGTGGCGGCGGCGGCAAAAGAACCCCTCTCCTCCTCATTGATCTCTGACATAGGCACCTCCTCCTTCAGGTATAAATTTTTTTAGGTGTTTAATTAACATATACTTTGACACAAAAATTATGACATTGTAATTTAATTGTGTAAATATTATAGGTAGGGTTTTGGACACGGACGCGAACACAATGTAGTAGCTAGGGTTTTGGACACGGACACATACACAATGTAGTAGCTAGGGTTTTGGATTTTCGTAAATTATTCAAGATTCATAAAATTAAAATTGGATATCCGAATATTTTTGAATGTTAATATATTGAATCCGTTAATATTGGATTATGATATAAGGATATCCGACACCAATTTCGATAGGCCGATAATAACCCGATACGGCTGATACGAACCCGATACGAACATTAAGAGATTGAATCCGTTAATATTAGATTATGATATAATGACATTCGATTCCAATTTTGATAGGCCGATACTAGTTATAATCCGATAGGCCGATACTAACCCGATATGGCCAATACTAACCCGATAAGGATATCCGATTCCAATTTCGATAGGCCGATACTAATCCGATAGGCCGATACTAACCCGATACGACCGTTACTAACCCGATACTAATCTGATACTAATCAGATAGGCCGATATTAACCCGATATGGCCGATACTAACCCGATAAGGATATCTGATTCTAATTTCTATAGGCTGATACTAATCCTATAGGCCGATTCTAACCCGATACTAATCCGATAGGCAGATACTAACCCGATATTAACCAGATACTAACCCGATACGACCGATACCTTTCCGATACTAATCCGATAGGCCGAAACTAACCCAATTTTGATATTACCGATTTCGATATCGATACTCATAGGAATGGTCTGATTCCGATTTCAATATCGATACTCATAGGAATGGTAGATATTACGGACTTCGATATTGATACTCATAGGAATGGTGTGATACTGATTTCGATACTGATACTGTTAACTTTGGTTGTTACAATTAGGTACTATATTAATTTTACTTGTATTTATAACATATATGGTACTTAGTGCAGAATTGGTTTGAACAATAAATCAATCCTTAGTTAACAGTTCGTGGATGTACAATCGGCGACATAAGAGCAAGATTGGTTTGACAGATGATTTCAAGGCGGGCGTCGAGGAATTTTTGAGACACGCCAGTAGCCAACCTTATTTCATGGACGAAAGGCTCATAAAGTGCCCTTGTGTTAATTGTCGTAATACACCATTCCGATAGGTAGAACTCGTGAGAGAGCACCTCTATAAGAAGGGTTTCGTACCGAACTACAATGAGTGGACGGCTCAAGAAGAACCTTTGGTTCTGTAATATCAGTCCTCCTTCAATACAGAGGTGGGAGACCCCACTCTTGGAGACCACTTCCAATATTGGCATCGAAACTTGGCACGTGAGTTGGTATTTGATGCGGCTTGTGCCGGTCCAAGTTTTGATTCGGAGTATTCGAATCTTGTTGCAAAGGAATTCTATGATATATTCAACCACGCTGATACTTTGTTATATCCGAGTTGTAATTCTCATTCTGTCCTGTCGGTGGTGATGCAGTTGTTCAACATCAAGTCGAATTTTAACTTACTACAAGAATGCTACGATCGGATAATTCAATTTGTTAGAGAGTTACTGCCAAAAGGAGGGAAGAACTTGCCAGTAAACTTTTACAAGTCGAAGATGACGATACAAAAACACGGATTAGGCTACAAAAAGATAGTTTGTTACCAAAACGGCTGCATGTTGTACTACAAGGATAACAATGATAAAGACAAATATATTTTCTGTCATGAGGACCGGTACAAGCCCATTCGGGGCAAAGGAAAATCAACTGCACGAGCAAGGTTGTGCCCCTACAAATACATGCAGTTTTTGCCGATCACAAAGAGGCTACAGAGAATGTATATGTCCTCGAATACTGCAGAACACATGACATGGCATAGTAAAGAGCGAAAGATGGATGAAGGAGAATTATCTCACCAATCTGATAGAGAGGCATGGAAGCATTTTGATCGATGTCATCTTGGATTTGCTGCAGAGCCTAAGAATATTCGGTTGATTTTATGTTCTGAAGGGTTCACTCCTTTTAGACAGTCAGGGACTCAGTACTCTTGTTGGCTGATGATTTTGACCCCTTACAATCTATCACCGTGGATGTGCATGAAGACTTCTTATATGTTCTTGAAACTTATCATACACGGTCCAAAAAATCCAAAGAAGAACATCGATATCTACTTGCAGCCATTGGAGGACGAGTTGAAACAATTGTGGCAGTTCGGCGTTCAGACGTATGATATATCGATAGAGCAGAACTTTCAGATGAGAGAGATGTTGATGTGGACCATCAATGATTTTACAGCATACGAAATGTTATCTAGGTAGAGTACTCATGGTATTATGTCTTGTCCGATATATATGGAAAAGAGTAAGGCATTTTTCCTTCAGAATGGAGGAAAAGTTTATTTTTTTGATTACCATCGTTAGTTCCTTCCTATGTCGCATCCATGGAGAAGGAACATGACACCTTTAGAGCTGGTAAACAGGAACTAATGCCTCCCCTGTTGAGATTGACTGGAGATATCGTTTGGACAGAGGTAGAGGATTTGCCGACTGTAAAGAAAGATTCGAGTTCGGGCCATCACCTAGAAGGATTCGGACATAGCCATAATTGGACGAAGCAGAGTATCTTTCGGGACTTACCTTATTGGAAGGACAATCTCATAAGACATAATCTTGATGTCATGCATAATGAAAAAATGTATTCGACAACACCTTCAATACGGTGATGGATATCAAGGGAAAAACGAAAGACAATCCCAAAGCAAGAAAGGACTTGGAAATTATTTGCAGGCGTCTAGAGTTACATCTAACATGAAGATCTAATGGTAACTGGGTTAAGCCTGTTAGGATCCCTTTACTAAAAGTATCACTTTTGTAGTAACCTTATTTCCTTAAATTTTGAATGAGAATCATATGGGCAAATGTTTGCATATTGTATTTGTTCCAAGTGTTAATGCAAATGTCTGATATTCTATATTGTAGATAATATGGTGTATGGTGTCACACAGAAGATCTTATTATCAGTTCCCTATGGAGTATATAAATAGTTCACAACCTAGATGGACATAGACAATCTATTGGAAAGGTTGTAGTGTAATCTAGTATTAGTCTATCTTGACTATAGGTTTACACTAGTACACTTTGTGTGTTTTGAACTGGACCACTTGAGGTTGTTCTCTTTGTACTGACTATATAATTGAACAAATACCTCTGTTATTATGGATCCTTGTACTATTAATCCGGATATAATAACAGACATGTATATGCAGTATGCATTACTTTGACTCATGAAAGAGTGAGATTCATTATGGGCCAAAAACCTCTATAAATGGGTAATAACATTGTATGTATGATGGGTTGTTGATTATAAATGGAATTCATATCCCGATACATCGGGTTGATGATGTCTCCTTAAGGAGCTCATAAGGATTGTCATGTAAACCCTACATGTGGATTATATCCGACATGACAAATAAAGTTGAGCGGTACTACTTAAGGATAAAAAATGTCAAATCAATATAGTTGTCAGTAACTTAATTTGATCGACGGACATTCGATATCTTAACATGGGGAGCCAAACGAGCATATAATAAAAGGAGCCCACAAACATAATTTGAAATTAGGGAGGTAGTGCAACAATAGCTCATTAGTGGACCGAGCTATTGTTAATGGGCCTGGATTGTGTGTTCGGGCTGAACACAGGATATCCAGATCCGTTAGGAGGCCTAACCCTAATTTCTCCTCATGGTCCCTGCCGTAGCCTATATATATCCTCTATTCTCTGGCCGCCAAATGACCGATCCGAAATCTGAAGCTTTATCTAAATTCGTGATTCACGTAAGGAGAGAAAGAGTGGGCTGTCAAGGAGAAGAAAATGTTGGAAGATCGTCGCCCACACGACGTCCAACTCAAGGAAGGAATACGTGCAAAAGATCTTGGGATTGTCCGCTCGAGATTGCCAGGAACTACTTGTCTTCTTTCCACCGCAGGTATAATTTGTGAACCCTAGTTTTCGCCTATGAAGGGTTAGAATACGTATTAAATATGTTTAACTTTCTATCGATCAATATGCACACCGCAGTAAGGGTCCTGAAAATCCCCAGTTCCATCAATTAGCATCAGAGCGACTTTGGATCTGCGTATAAAATATTTAATTATCTAGTACTAATAGTTATTTTATTCAAACAGATCTAATATTGAATATATTATTTAAAGATATCTACATCACCTGAAGAAGAAGGTTGGCAATAAGGCCCATGTAGAAGCTTCCATATGAGAATCATATATTATTGAGGAGGTCCCAAACTTCTGCTCAATCTACTTCGATGCTCATATCAGAACAAACTAGAATAGAGCACCAAGAAATGGTGAAAGTGAGGTCGATGAACCGAATTGTGGAATCCGTACTATCTTTAATGTTGGTGGCAATCCTACAAGTGCTTCTAAGTTACGGTGGTTGGAGGACGATGAGTTTGAAGCTGCTCATCGATATATCTGCCTAAATAGTGGTATAGAGGAGATAGAAGATATAGAGAAGTAAGAGACACAATTTTGCTATGTTATACTCCAATTTTGTGACATACTTGTAAAAATTTCTCTAACTTCTTTTTTTATCGTAGTATTTTTAGAGCTGAGATAAAAATGGAGAAACCTAGCATTTATGATGATGATCTTGCTAGAGAGGTTGACAGAAAATTTTTATCGTGGTTCCATAACTATGTAAGGATTATTATCATTTAACTATTCTAAATTCAATTGACCGACAAAAGGGCTTTTGTCCTAATGACGTTATGATACGTGATGTTTTAGGTTTTTCGTCCTGGCCCACAAATGACCGACGAAAGACTTCGAGCACTAGCTATCGGACCAAGCAAGAGGGCAAAATATTGGGATAGATATACCATCAATGGCTTCAAATTTAGAACCACTGATAAGCCTATCAATCACTCATTTGTTGATGAGGAGGCTAATTACACAAAGAATTCCGGAGTTTGTGTGAGGGGTTAAGTCTACGACGCCGATCCAGAATTTGACTATTACGGTGTTCTAAGAGATATTATAGAGCTGGATTACTCTTTTGATACCCAAATTGTGCTCTTTAAATGTGATTGGTTCGACACAACACCCAAGCAGATGTAGAATTGACAAACAGTTTGGATTTATTGATATAAAATACGAAAAAAGATATATAGGTTTCGAACCATTTGTGTTGGCTAGTCAAACAGTCCAAGTGTACTACACGAGTTATCCTAGTCGACATCGTAGTGGGCTGTATACAAAACTAAAGCAAGAAATACATATAATATTGGAGATCAAGCATACCAGGAGGATGAGGTAGTCATACCTCAACCAACATATATGAGTTTAGCCGACGTTGATGAATAGAAGTTGACGTTACTGTAGAGGATGATATAGTTGACGAAGAGCTTGACATAGAGGACTTACCTCATATAGAGGAGGATTCTGAAAAGGATGTATCAGAAGAGGAGGAAGAATTTGAAGATGAAGGTGAAAGTAGAAGTGATAGTGAAAATGATGAAGATGAAGAATATTCGAATTATGAAGAAGATGAAGAAGATTAGTACGTATTACCTATTAGATTTGTATTGATTATTTGTATCAACATACCTTTAGTTAATTTCTATTAGATTTGCATTGATTATTTGTATCATCCCATTATTCTTTATTGCTTTCAGGTTTATATATGACGGGACGAGGCTGTATACGTCGACTTTGAGGATCTGCGTCGACCCGTCCTCCTTCTCCTATTCCTCCTAGTACTCCAGCTACAGATCGCAGAGTTTTTAGCAAGGACGATTTGGTTGATGAGGAGGATGGCTTACCTCCGCCGTTCACTCGTTCTTCGGTCGACGGAGCCAGCCCTGACATTCCTTCAGCAACTACTCCTACCGGTATTGGTGCCTCCCCGTTTTTTATGTCGGAGACTACACGTATCGCTCCTACTGCGACGAACCCATATCCTGGCCTTTTGGTCGACCGTGGAGTGTACATACGTCGACCAAATTTTGCAGACCCTCCTACTCTGCCAGAGCGGCCAGCCAACATCACTCGTACCGAGCTGTGGGCCGATGGAACGACGTAATTATATTAGTGTTAGTAGACACATTTATTCATACTCTATTTACTATTTAATCGTACATTGTTTTGTTTATTTTAGGTTCTTTTCGGTCCAGGCTAGTAGAGATTTGGGGGATTTGATGTGTCGTCAATTCCATGGTCCCTATCTGAACTTCGGGGACATCCCAGTTGATAGACGATTCATTTGGCTCGAGATGCGTGAGATATGTCTAAATAATATCAAAAATTTTTAAAATATTTGCTCATTTTTTATTTGTCCTTATTTGTAGAACTTGTATTGGTGGCCGGCGCATAGAGATCAGGCAATCCGGAAGTGCTACAAGTCCGTCGCCAGCAATAGGTTGAGGGATATGGTCAACGACCAGAAGGCGTTGGCTCTACTAAATAGTGCTCTTCGTAAGGTGTGGTTTGTAACGCCCCAGTCCCAGAATACGTAGGACTAGGAACGTAGACATGCCAGCTGTATTCATACGAAGTATACTCCAATATATGGAAGCTTCGTATAAATACATAAGCTGTAAAATGCAGTAGAACCATAACTAATCTCATCCACACAGAATAAATGAATAAAAGATCATATAATGAGAATGAATTTGTCTTAATACAATATGTTGGGCGGAGACAAATCCACTACCAGCAAAACAAGGAAAAGTACATAGAAAATGAAATGAGTGGCGAGCGAAGCGAAGACAATCCAAGCGCAATCATCCTCGAGGAAATAGTGATAGTCACGGCTAGTGCTAGAGCACCTGCGAAAGACAATAGCACACACCTGGGGAGATAACCAGGTCCTCAGAGGGACGTAACAAGATACATAATATCATGCCATATAAACTGAATAAATATTGCTCAAATAAATAAGTAAATCGAATTATAACATGTTCCAATACGCACCTACTGAACGAGCGTACCATCTCCCCAACCAAACAAGGACAGGAGATGGTAAACTAATTCACGGTAACGTATCTTCCCATGCTATGAATCCAATATGGTATCCGAACCCCAACAAGGTTCAATACCTTCTCATCGAAGTAGTAAGTCACACCTACAACCAAACAAGGACAAGATGTGACGAACTAATTTGCGACAAGTTATTGTTCCAAGCCACGGTCAGATACAAGTACCCAAACCAAAAGTACTCGTACCTAACGGATAAAGGGAGCCTACCGTTCTAAGTGATATGTAGTTAAGAACAATCATTCCTACGCATGGACCCTGGCTGAATAGGATCGGCATAGTCCCCTCTTGGGCAACAGAGGCCCCATCAGTAAGAGCATGACGTTCCGCAGAATCGTCAGTGGCCGTCAGTAATCATGGGTCATCAACCCCGTATCTCCAGCGGAGAGTCCGGGTCACAAGGGAAGTGCAACGAAGCCCATACGCTAAGGAATTGTCCTCCCCGCCCAATGCCTATTATGTTGTATCCACAACATTAACCTCTATAACCGCTAAGTCAAACTAGCATGCAACTACTATTAGCGGTTATTCCTATCGCACGGCTTGTACGTACTGGTGGCTAGCCAATCACGCACTTCCGTATTCTACATGCGACACACAACTTCGTGTTTACAACGTGTCAAGGCCAATGAATGCAACACACAAGGTGGTCCCTTAAATCTAGGTTTAATTTGTAAGAAAAATAATACACAGCAGGAAATATAAATGAACAGTAAGTTCTAACAGTTATGCCATGTATCACAGTTTATTTTGCATAAAGAAAATAAATAATGCATGAAATATGAGCCAAAATAATTTAAACAGCGAATGGCAAGGTGTCTTGCATGGTAGGACGCCTGGTGTGCTGCGATGATCAAGGTGGCATAATCTGCGACTTCGGGGCAACAACTATGCATGGTGACCTCGGGTGATGGTACGAACAGTTCCATTGGGTTCAGAAGGGTCAATTTGGCTAGGGACGATGTAAATAAGCTCGAGATTTGGAAGAAGATAAGAAACGAACGATTGATCATGGTTAAGATTATAAAATCGAAGAAAATTTATAGAAATAAATATATATAACTATTTTTGAAAATATAACTATATTTCTATTAGTAAAACGGTTTTAGATAAATACTTGAAAGTCATAAAAATTATCTTTATATCAAACTATAACTTGCTTGTAGAAAATATTTCAACCATATTTAATACCATAAAATATATAAAATAATAAAAAAAACCAAAACCCAATTTGAAACTACATGCAGGGCCAAGCCCAAAGTTTATATATTTAGTTAAATATATTTAGAAATAATAATATATCTTTTTGTATAAAAATAATTAATAATGTATTCATATATACTGTTAGTATCAGTATAATAAAATAATAATATTAATAATAATAATGATAAGATGAATAATAATAATAATAAATCAAATAATAATAATAATGAATGATAATAATAATAATCATAATATTAATCGTAATTCTCCTCTTGTCAGGATTGAAACAACAACAACAACAAAAATCAAAAGAAGAAAAAAAATCCAATGTTGAAACACCACAGTTCTCCTCTTTCGAGGAGAACTCCTTTCCAAACCAAAAAAAAAGTAAACAAAAACAAATAGAGAAAGGGACAGAAGAGAGGGTAGCGAGAGAGTGAGAGAGAGAAGAAGAGAGGTCGGGAGGAGGGAGAGAAACAAAGGAGCTCGGGACTTTTTTCGGTCGGCGCCTAGAGGCTGCGCAGGGCGGCGCGAAGGAGAAAGGGAAGCTGGGCTCGGCGGATCCGACGCAGCGCTCGACAGAGGGGAGGCGTGGAGCGGCGGTCGTCGACGGGGGGTTTAGGCGGAGGATTTGGGGACGCGGCGGGAGACTAACGCCGGTGGCTTGGCGCGGCGGAGGAGGAGGAGGAGAACGGAGTGGAGTTCACCGGAGGGGGTCTACGAAGGGGCGGAGCTACCTGGTCGGCTCGCCGGGCTAGACGGAGAGGCGGCAAACGCCAGGCGGCTGCGGGGGTTTCGAGCCCGGCGGTTTGGAGGACGGCGAAGGACTCGGTGGGCGGCGACGGCTACCCGTAGGCGCTGCGGAAGGGTGCTGCTCCGGCGGTGGCGCGCTGTAGCGGGCGGTGAGGCTACGGGCGGATGGGTGGCCGCGGCACGACGAGGAGGTCGGTGCGGGAAACCACGGCGGAGCTGGCGGAGGTAAGTCCTGTCTGTGGTGGTTTTAATTTGGATTAATTTTTGGTGGGTCTTCGGCGATCGCCGTGAGGGTGGTGGTGTCGACTACGGTGGTGGTGACGGCTGGGCTGTGATGGTCACGGTGGTTGTTTGGGTGGTTGCTAAGGTTGGTGATCGGTGGTAGTTTGTGAGGGTCGAAGGAGGCGGGACGGGGGGATGACAGTGGTGGTGGCGTGTTGGTCGTGGTTGTAATGGTGGTGGTGAATGCTGTTGCCGGGTGTCGAAGGGTTCGGCGGTTTGCTGTGGGTGGCGGTGATGGTCGCGGTGGAGGCGTAGGCGGCTGTGGCAGGGTTCGAGCAGCAGGAAGGGCGGCCCGAGAGTTGTCGATTAGGGTTAGGGCTAAGGTTTAGGAACTAGGGTTTGGAGATTAGAAATTTTGGGGATTAGTATTGTGTCGGGGTTGTCGACACGAGAGAATAATATAGATGTAAATAAAATAGATTGGAATAAGATTGGAATGACACCCGGGGTCGGACCCGAGGCCGCCACGACTGACACGGAAGAGATGAATACCGACACGAGGCACGTACACTTTGTGGAATAATTTGTGGAGACAATTTGGTGGATGATAAAAATAAATTGGAGGAGTACCTGCCTATTTATAGGATGTGGGAATTCCCAATAAGATAAGGATTAGGATATTTAAAACCCAATTTGGATATTTCCATATTTAGTTTAAAAGCAATCAAATCAAAATCCAAATCCAAATCTAATTTAAATCATATTAAATTCTCTTAGTGTAAAATTAAATCAATAAATCAAATTTCAATTATTTAACTATTTAAATAAATACATAGATTCAAATCAAGATTTAAATCTCCATAATAAATTCAAAATATGCTTTCCAAAAATACTAATAATATTAATTTCAAAAATTGCATTTTTACTAATAAATATTTATGAGCTATATGTATGCACAAATATTCTTTACATAAATATACTTTCTAATATACCATTTTATGGGAAAATACTTTACAATTATAACTGCATAAATAAAAGGTTTTTCATAATTAAAACCATAAACTTGAAATGATAGCTAGAAATAATTATTACCTATATTATTTTGAAACCATAAAAATAATAAAAATAATATTTTTCAAAAATATGTACGCTCGCACATATTCGCACTCGTCGAGCAAATTCGAAAAAGAAATAAAAGTCGTGCGCGACGTATAATACGACTATGTGACGTACAATACAAAATTTTAAATCAGAACTAAATTTAATAAAATAAAAAAATAGTAGAAATTTAGGGGTTTTATATCCTACCCAACTTAAAAGAATTTCGTCCTCGAAATTAAGAATTAGTAGGGGGATGAGAGGACACAAGGGGATATCAATGGGGATCCAATGATGACAATATTTTCATAAAATCATGTCGAAAGAAATCGCGATCTAGATCGTAGAAAAACAATACGGTATGGTCGCGGGTAATGAATGAGGGTCACGATTAAGAGAACGAAATAAGTTCGCTTTAATTAAGTGATTAGAGGGCCTTGATAGGGTCGAGTAGTTTAGGATGAAGATATAGCAACATCGAGTGAGAATGGTCATAGCCGATAGGAAGGCTAGAGAAAGTTCTAGTATAAAGCCTTCGCCCTCCTAAAATAGATGAAGGCGAAAGCAATATAGAGTTCGAAGGAGGCGTTTATCGAATACGAATTCGTGATCCAAAGACGATCGAATAATTCCAAAGGAATTGTCAAGGCAGTCGTAGATGGGATTCTAGAGGACAAGCTTAACTATGTCCCCATCCATGTAGAATAATAGGCAAAAGCGAACCAAGTTCACTCGATTGATCAGACCATCCTACACCGATTCTGATTAGACGCTATGTTTGTGGGAATTCTTCCAATAACATATGTCATGAACAAGCTTGAGAAAGATTTGAGCTTGCAAAAACTAGGCTACATTAGCATGATTAGTCTAGATAGTAAAAATATAGGCACGAGATTAAGATTAAAATAAAGAACAAATATGAATAGTCTAAGAGTCATAAGGATCTAAGTCTTGTTTATTCCTATACCATCATTCTACGGTTTTATTGACCAAGGCTTGGTTGACCAAAATGGGTTAACTTCCTCTAGTGTCTATGGTATGGATAATACCATTTGTATTCCCTTAATGGTCAAGGGTGTATGGGGGTATTCTACCCAATTTAAAGAATTAAGCTAAGGGTGTTTGGGACATCTAACTAGTAGGGTCAATCTCTAGCTAGCACGAAGGGAAGATAAGAATAGGGATGGAAGGAAGCAAGCAAGATGCAATTGATGAGTCAAACCGTAGATAAAATCAAGGAAAGAGGTCAAGTATGTGGATGAGATCCTAGACTTCTAATCCTATACGCAGGCTTGCTTGGTACGGTAAAGTAACCAAACAATTTATGTTGACCTGCATGGGCCACCACAAAAACATGTAACGCCCCAGTCCCAAAATACGTAGGACTAGGAACGTAGACATGCTAGCAGTATTCATACGAAGTATACTCCAATATACGGAAGCTTCGTATAAATACATAAGCTGTAAAATGCAGTAGAACCATAACTAATCTCATCCACACAGAATAAATGAATAAAAGATCATATAATGAGAATGAATTTGTCTTGATACAATATGTTGGGCAGAGACAAATCCACTACTAATAAAACAAGGAAAAGTACATAGAAAGTGAAATGAGTGGCGAGCGAAGCGAAGACAATCCAAGCACAATCATCCTCGAGGAAATAGTGATAGTCACGGCTAGAGCTAGAGCACCTGCGAAAGACAATAGCACACACCTGGGAAGATAACCAGGTCCTCAGAGGGACGTAATAAGACACATCATATCATGCCATATAAACTGAATAGATATTGCTCAAATAAATAAGTAAATCGAATTATAACATGTTCCAATACGCACCTACTAAACGAGCGTACCATCCCCCCAACCAAACAAGGACAGGAGATGGTAAACTAATTCACGGTAACGTATCTTCCCATGCTATGAATCCAATATGGTATTCGGACCCCAACAAGGTTCAATACCTTCTAATCGAAGTAGTAAGTCACACCTACAACCAAACAAGGACAAGAAGTGACGAAGTAATTTGTGACAAGTTATTGTTCCAAGCCATGGTCAGATACAAGTACCCAAACCAAAAGTACTCGTACCTAACGGATAAAGGTAGCCTACCATTCTAAGTGATATGTAGTTAAGAACAATCATTCCTACGCATGGACCCTGGCTGAATAGGATCGGCATAGTCCCCTCTTGGGCACCAGAGGCCCCATCAGTAAGAGCATGACGTTCCGCAGAATCGTCAGTGGCCGTCAGTAATCATGGGTCATCAACCCCGTATCTCCAGCGGAGAGTCCGGGTCACAAGGGAAGTGCATCGAAGCCCATACGCTAAAGAATTGTCCTCCCCGCCCAATGCCTATTATGTTGTATACATAACATTAACCTCTATAACCGCTAAGTCAAACTAGCATGCAACTTCTATTAGCGGTTATTCCTATCGTACGGCTTGTACGTACTGGTGGCCAGCCAATCACGCACTTCCGTGTTCTACATGTGACACACAAATTCGTGTTTACAACGTGTCAAGGCCAATGAATGCAACACATAAGGTAGTCGCTTAAATCTAGGTTTAATTTGTAAGAAAAATAATACACATCAGGAAATATAAATGAACAGTAAGTTCTAACAGTTATGCCATGTATCACAGTTTATTTTGCATAAAAAAAATAAATAATACATAAAATATGAGCTAAAATAATTTAAACAGCGAATGGCAAGGTGTCTTGCCTGGTAGGACGCCTGGTGTGCTGCGATGATCAAGATGGCATAATCTGCGACTTCGGGGCAACAACTATGCATGGTGACCTCGGGTGATGGTACGGACAGTTCCATTGGGTTCAGAAGGGTCAATTTGGCTAGGGACGATATAAATAAGCTCGAGATTTGGAAGAAGATAAGAAACGAACGATTGATCATGGTTAAGATTATAAAATCGAAGAAAATTTATAGAAATAAATATATATAACTATTTTTGAAAATATAACTATATTTCTATTAGTAAAACGGTTTTAGATAAATACTTGAAAGTCATAAAATTTATCTTTATATCAAACTATAACTTGCTTGTAGAAAATATTTCAACCATATTTAATACCATAAAATATATAAAAATAATAAAAAAATCGAAACCCGATTTTAAACTACATGTAGGGCCAAGCCCAAAGTTTATATATTTAGTTAAATATATTTAGAAATAATAATATATCTTTTTGTATAATAATAATTATAACAAAATAATAATAATATATTCATATATACTGTTAGTATCAGTATAATAAAATAATAATATTAATAATAATAATGATAAGATGAATAATAATAATAATAAATTAAATAATAATAATAATAATGAATGATAATAATAATAATCATAATATTAATCGTAATTCTCCTCTTGTCAGGATTGAAACAACAACAAAAAAAAATCAAAAGAAGAAAAAAAATCCAATGTTAAAACACCACAGTTCTCCTCTTTCGAGGAGAACTCCTTTCCAAACCAAAAAAAAAGTAAACAAAAACAAATAGAGAAAGGGACAGAAGAGAGGGGAGCGAGAGAGTGAGAGAGAGGAGAAGAGAGGTCGGGAGGAGGGAGAGAAAAAAGGGGCTCGGGACATTTTTCGGTCGGTGCCTAGAGGCTGCGCAGGGCGGCGCGAAGGAGAAAGGGAAGCTGGGCTCGGCGGATCCGGCGCAGCGCTCGACGGAGGGGACGCGTGGAGCAGCGGTCGTCGCCGGGGGTTTAGACGAAGGATTTGGGGACGCGGCGGGAGACTCACGCCGGCGGCTTGGCGCGACGGAGGAGGTGGAGGAGAACGTAGTGGAGTTCACCGGAGGGGGTCTACGAAGGGGCGGAGCTACCTGGTTGGCTCGTCGGGCTAGACGCAGTGGCGGCGAACGCCAGGCGGCTGCAGGGGTTTTGAGCCCGGCGGTTTGGAGGACGGCGGAGGACTCGGAGGGCTGCGACGGCTACCCGTAGGCGCTGCGGAAGGGTGCTGCTCCGGCGGTGGCGCGCTGGATCAGGCGGCGAGGCTACGGGCGGATGGGTGGTCGCGGCACGACGAGGAGGTCGGTGAGGAAAACCACGGCAGAGCTGGCGGAGGTAAGTCCTGTCTGTGGTGGTTTTAATTTGGGTTAATTTTTGGTAGGTCTCCGGCGATCGCCGTGAGGGTGGTGGTGTCGACTACGGTGGTGGTGACGACTGGGCTGTGATGGTCACGGTGGTTGTTTGGGTGGTTGCTAAGGTTGGTGATCGGTGGTGGTTTGTGAGGGTCGAAGGATATGGGACGGGGGGATGACAGTGGTGGTGGCGTGTTGGTCGTGGTTGTAATGGTGGTGGTGAATGCTGTTGCCGGGTGTCAAAGGGTTCGGCGGTTTGCTGTGGGTGGCGGCGATGGTCGCGGTGGAGGCGTAGGCAGCTGTGGCAGGGTTCGAGCAGCAGGAAAGACGGCCCGAGAGTTGTCGATTAGGGTTAGGGCTAAGGTTTAGGAACTAGGCTTTGGAGATTAGAAATTTTGGGGATTAGTATTGTGTCGGGGTTGTCGACACGAGAGAATAATGGAGATGTAAATAAAATAGATTGGAATAAGATTGGAATGACACCCGGGGTCGGACCCGAGGCCGCCAGGGCTGACACGGAAGAGATGGACACCGACACGAGGCACGTACACTTTGTGGAATAATTTGTGGAGACAATTTGGTGGATGATAAAAATAAATTGGAGGAGTACCTGCCTATTTATAGGATATGGGAATTCCCAATAAGATAAGGATTAGGATATTTAAAACCCAATTTGGATATTTCCATATTTAGTTTAAAAGCAATCAAATCAAAATCCAAATCCAAATCTAATTTAAATCAAATTAAATTCTCTTAGTGTAAAATCAAATCAATAAATAAAATTTCAATTATTTAACTATTTAAATAAATACATAGATTCAAATCAAGATTTAAATCTCCATAATAAATTCAAAATATGCTTTCCAAAAATACTAATAATATTAATTTCAAAAATTGCATTTTTACTAATAAATATTTATGAGCTATATGTATGCACAAATATTCTTTACATAAATATACTTTCTAATATACCATTTTATGGGAAAATACTTTATAATTATAACTGCATAAATAAAAGGTTTTTCATAATTAAAACCATAAACTTGAAATGATAGCTTGAAATAATTATTACCTATATTATTTTGAAACCATAAAAATAATAAAAGTAATGTTTTTCAAAAATATGTACGCTCGCACATATTCGCACTCGTCGAGCAAATTCAAAAAAGAAATAAAAGTCGTGCACGACGTATAATACGACTATGTGACGTACAATACAAAATTTTAAATCACTACTAAATTTAATAAAATAAAAAAATAGTAGAAATTTAGGGGTTTTACATGGTTGAAGGAGGAATTCTGGAAGGAGAGATGAAGAAAAAGATGGACACTCCGGCCTATAAGGCCAAGTGTGAGAAGGCAAAGGCTGCCCGTGCTAAGGGTGGTCACCACACGTGTGGATCCATCCCAATTACAAAGCATTATTGACGGTTGGTGAGTATTCTTATTTGTTATTTCTTCAATTGTTTAAATTTATTGTTTAGTTATAAATTGATGTTTAATTGTTACAGTGCGAGGAGGTCGCCAAGGCAGGCGGAGATCCGAATGCCGTTGACTTTCCTAAAGTTTTTTAGCGTACCTATAAGGGAAAGAAGGATGGAAAGCTCGTAGATGATCGGGCGACCAAAGCCTATGTAAGTTTTTCGAGTCCTATATCTAATTACATTTTTTCTTCGTCTTTACGTACTTAACTATATCTAGTTTACTGAAATAGTTAGTCCGAACACTAATATGAATATTAACTCTAAATTATAACCCTAAGTAGCATTATAAATCAAAGAATAGTTTAAGAGACGTATGAGAACGTAACCATAACAATACTTAATAGTAACTAAAATAACAATATTAACTTCACCTATATAAATATAGGAGACGTATGAGACTTCAGAGAGTCCAGTCGGTGAGGGAGGGACTGTCGAGGGAGCTGGGACTAGTCAGCCCACGTCGTCGGCTGTGAGGAACGACTTGTGGATACAAGCCGTCGGTAAAGGGAAAGGGGGCAGTGTGTATAGTACCAGATCGTTGGCATCCCAGTCATCCATTTATTTCAGAGCTCCTCTATCTCCACCACCTCCACCTCCACAGACCGACGATACTGTCGACACCTACACCTTGCGACAGATTACACAGATTCTGGTGTCCTTCCAGGGTCAGGTGGGACAGATGAGTGGAGTTCTGAGCACATCAGGTCTGATGCCTGCCCCTACTGTACCGGCTCCTGCTTCGACCATAATGTCTTCGTCAACGACTGCTCCTCCGACCACGGTGCCTACTACACCGGCTCCTCCTCCGACCACAATGCCTATTGTCGTGCCGCCGACTCTTCCAGACGTTTCTACCTAGGACGTACAGCAGATCATCACTTTGGTCCTAGGGCAGTTATATTCATGCGGACGGTCGGCTATGTCTCCGCCACCTCCTCTACCTCCTCCACCATCAGTTTGAATTTTGTTTATTTTTTGGTTGTAATTGACGATGACTTTTTATGAACTTTAGGGGGTTTTGATCGATGAGTTTATGTATTACTGAACATATTTCTGTATTTGTACTATATTGCGACTGTTGGACGTGTTTGTATCATTTAACAGTTGGACGTGTTTGTATATGTACTATATTACGACTGTTGGATGACTTTATGTATTACTGAAAATATTTGACTTTTTGACGTGTTTGATCGATATGCTTGTGTTAATTTTTTATATATTGGGGTTATATTTAATGTATATCATTTGAATGTAATGTACATCTATATTCACAGGTTTGAGCAAAGCTGGAAAAATTTAATCTGGTAAAAATAAAAAGTTATCAACTAACCAGTGACGTATTAGCGACGGAAAACTAAAAATTTTCCAGGCTAGCGACTGATTTTCGACGGATTAGCGATGGAAAACTGGAATTTTTTTTTACGTTGGCGACTACTCAGCGCCAAAAATTTCCGTCGCTGCACTTCAGTTTGATACCAAAACCGTATCAGACGAGTCAGCGATGAAAATTTCCGTCCTTGAGCTTCTGAAAAATTTAGTATTTTCACTCACTAAAAAATATCGGTAGTCCGTCGCTAATATGTCGCTGTGGTTACCGACGTTTAAAATTCGTTGCTCATCTGTCGCTATATTTCATCGGTAATTCTGTCAAAAATTCGTCGCTATAGCGGCAGATTACCGACGTTTTTGTTAGAACGACGTTATGTTTATCGACGTCAAGTTTCCGTCGGTAATCCGTCGGTAAATAGGTTTAGCGACGAAAAATACGTTTTTAGCGACGAAATTGTCCGTCGCTAAATACCAATATTTTTGTAGTGATATCCCGAAAGCAATAATAATACAACTGATACATCTGTCTCATCAAAATCATCTAATATAACAAAAGTGTTTGTATCTGATTTTCTAGAATCATAAGGAGTACTCGTTATCCAATCCAATGATGTCCACATCCACTTGACCTGGTCTAATATGTCAATGATCTAGTAGGAAAAGGAGCAAAGTACAATTTAACTCAACAATACTCAACAATAATGCAATAGTATATAAAATAGCAAGGGTAAGTAAATAGCAAGAAGACTGGAAAGTATCTGAAGTCATGCACTAAGATTATAAGTACTTGCCTTTTACCGGTCGTGAGCAAATGTCTCCAAATCCACCTATAATGGTTAAGGAAAAATAATTAGAAAATATTCTAGGGTTTCTAGAAAATCCCTAACAAGACTTACTAATTCTATTCAAAATATTCCTAACTAAGCGTCTAATAATAGCTACCTATCAAGAATAGATACTAGCAACCAATACCTAAAATAGTGACAACGATAATGTTAGCAAATATACTCATTAGCTAAAATATTTATTATTTACAATATTAATAGAGATAAACTAAAATATAAACTAACTAAATTATTAATTAGAAAATATTTGTACTAAATACTAATAATACCATTTAATTATATAAAATATCATTAGGAAGTAGCTAGTCAAAATATTATTTAAACTTGTCTAGAAAATATTAGTAAAATGGTTTTAATCAAAGTACTAATTAAAAACTTCTAAGCTAATTATTCTAATTAATAAGTAAAATCAAATAATTAACCCAGCCCTCTGGGCTAGACTGGCCGGCCCACTACAAATATTATTATCTTTTTTTTCCTAGCCTGTAGGCCTTAGCCCAATAATTTGGCCTGCATCTACACTTATACTTTTCTTTCTTTTCTCTATTTTCTGTTGGCTTATGGGTTAAACACACGAACCCGACCCAAAAGCTATACTTATACCTAACCTTAATCAACACACACACACTCTCTCTCTCTCTCACAATCCAGTCGACAAAAATAAAACCCAAAAAAAACCTAAAAGAAGAATGAGAGGAGGAAGAAGAAGCAGAAGACGAAGAAGAAGATGGAGAAGACGAGGGGAGTGAAGCTCACCTTTGCTTGGTCAGCGCTGGTCGATCTGGTATGGCGGTGTCGTGAAGTACGCGACGACGATGTATGTGGTGATCTCTCGAGGCGGTGCTGCAGAGCTCCGATGGTGGGTCGAGAAGGAGTCGATCACGGCGGCGTTGGCCATATCTAAACGAACAGAGCCGGTCTCTCCAAGAATATTCTTGATGGTAGAGGCGGCTCTGGACACGACGAGCTTTGAGGAGGAAGTCGAGATCTCGGCCACGCGGTCAGACCTGATGGCAGCGGAGACGGCGAGGAGAAATCTCACGAGGAAGGTGATGGCGGACACCGAGATGCGGCTCAGTGGAACCGCATCGAGAGGATGGTGCTGGGTGGCTACACCTTCGACTGTGGAGGGTTGAGGTTGGTCGACGACAGTGGTGGAGAAACAGGCGAGGTACAGTGGTGCTCCGGCGGAGGTCGGCCGGACACGACGATGGCGAGGCGACGATCCACTGGAATTAGGGTTTAGATCTAGGTTAGGGTTTCAGAGTCGGGGACATGTCCGGTGCTAGGAACACGATAGGTCACGGGAATTCAGGCTATAAATGTAGGAACATGTCCTGTGTTGAGGACACAATAGGACACAAAAACTAGGGTTTTGGGGATCTTGTGGGAAATGCAAGGGCTATGTCTGTGTCGACAACACGGACATGGTTGGGGTGTGAGATGGAATCGTGTCGTGTCAGATACGTGGAAAATATAATTTGTAATAGCTAGATATTAATGAAATAGAATGGACATCGACACAAGTAGGACATAGTCATTAGGACCCTATGGGTGAATTGGATTGATTAGCACTAATGGTGGCTAGTCCTATTTATAGGAGCCATTTGAGGAATCTAGATGCTAATTAGCATATGAATATAAGGAATATACCTAGAATATTCGAGAGAATATTCCAAGAAATATTCTTTGTAATACTCTAGTCATAGAATATTCCTTAGAATATCCTATGAGATTATTGAGCACTAATCAGCATTAATTAATAACTAATCCTGATTAACTAACAAAGAAATTATAGAAAGTCCCCACTTTAATCCATAGGGCTAAAGGCAAATAGGAAATTACTAAAACCTATTATCCTACAATGGTATTTACAAGAATGCCACTCCACTCTCAAATACGAATAAACCACTCCACTTCTAAATAATTACAGACTTGCCACCCCCTCTTCATGAATTCCTAATTGGCCAACTGGTAATCCAGTAATTACTAAAATGTCATTCATAATAATGAATAAAAATAGCTAATATAATTGGGAAAAGAAAAAGATTTTATTGGAAAAGTTGAGTAGGGTTACAAAAACCAACAAGTTATTTTAGTGAGTGTAACTTATTCGTTTGTGGTCTTTCTAATCTTGTCTTAGGACCAGTTTCAAGACATACACCTGGTCTATTTTATGACGCAATGACATAGTCGTACCATAAAATCCATTCGTGTAATAACATCAAGGTCGTTCCTCACAACTTAGTACAATTTACTCAATACTAGCCTTATGGCCTTCCTCAACTTGCTCAATCATAGACTTGTGAAGTTAGTGTCAACGACTCAAAACACAACACTACATCTCGTACTAAAGCACGTGTTTCTACTATAGCCAAATCTTAGTCAACATACTTGTGTACCTGTTTTTTGACTCCTTCATGCTATGCATACACTTCTTGACATTTGTACCATGCAAACACTTCTTGACTCATTCGTTCCATGCATACACTTCTTGACTCAATCTAAGGCATACACACGAATTGTCGCTATTAAGCAGACTCAAACTATATGAAAGTCACTGGCACCACAAGCCAACTTGGACTAAATATAAGACGAAAATACTTCGTGTGAGAGACGCGGTCTCCCCCAAAGGTTCCAAAATACTCGTACCAGCGGCTCGCTCTTTAGTAGTCAGCCGTACGCCCACTAAAGGCCCGGATTACCTATAATTCCTCTCAGTCTGACAAAAATCTGGTGTCCTGGAGATCGTTCGAGGAACCAATACCTTGTGCACAAGTTGTCCAATGAAAATACAAGACTCGACTTAACTCAACATGCTTCTGACATGAGAGGTCAACTTGAGTCGATAATGCTCAAAGGCAACAATCTCTTCGATGCAAGGTCTCTTATGACGTCTTATGTTACATCCTCTATCGAGCACGAAAGTTCTAAATCAAACTCTCAATCCAATCCTGACTTGTTCACCTCGCTAATCTTTGATCGTGTGCTCCACACACATAACCTAATTGTTACCCGAATCCAATCTACGACACAAATGCTAAGGTCATTCCCTTATTCTCGCTTTCGCATATAACATGATTCTCGTACTTGCCTATCCGCATCGGTATGCTAAGTACATTCATCAATATATGTTCAATCATCGACTAATAAAGTCATTCCTGTACTCATTCGATCAATCATCAAAATTCGACTATGTCAATCCCGCCGATGGTCATTCCCTCAACTCACGAAATAATTATTCGATTGCCTAGACTTATCCTCGACATGCACCACATCACATCTATCCTCGACATAATTTCTTATGCAACATCATATGGGCATCCTATGGGCCTCCGATATTCACTTTTATTTGGTGGTCAAGTCCTCTAGGTCAACTTTCCTGAAGCTACGCTCGATAATTTAAGATTATCACTGAGGGACAGTTACTACGAACCATGGTATATCCTAACTCGGAGGCCAATCAATTTTCAATAATTCTTATAGGAATTTACCCAATCCAGTAGTACGTTCTCAATAAAAATGATCTATCCTACCCACGCAACTGATGTGTCGCTTCCATACAATTCACTCATGCACTATCGCCAATGATTTTGCTAACTAAACAACGTCTACTCGCTTTAATTCTGAGTCTTTCTAGCATGGTCATTATCCGACACACTCTATACTCATCGCAACCATCATCAAATAAATAAATTGTTTCGTATCACATCTATCATGAAACTTTTAGTATGTCTCTTTGTTCGCTTCTCGTATAGTTACCCACCAAATTTTGATATCGTAAACTTGCTCCATTTTGTATCGTTATTCGCACTTATGTTTTCCCGTGTGCCTTCATCTCGACACGCTATATTTAATTTCAACATTGCGAGCAAAATCATCCAATCTCAATATTAATTTGACTCGCATCTAATTCATCCAATAACAAAGTTCAACACAATCTTCGTTCATCCAATCAGAGTATCCTCCGGTTATTGTATATCGTCTTTGATACGCCTCAATACCATCGTCGAAATGCATAACCTGAATATTTTTCTTTCGTACAAATTCCAATTCATTATAATCAGTGTTATCATCCAAACTGAATATGAGCCAAGTCTTGCATGCATCAAGATCAATCCAGTCGTATCTAGCTCTCATCATCGAGCAACACAAGTTTCAATTCCTTACATTCATTCACTTATTCTCCAATCGAACTTCCAAATCGAGCTAACGACTCTCTGTACTAACTCAAACTCGTTTACACGATTCTTCATATTTACTCAAACTTAAATTCTACCGAGTCAGTGATTCCTTTAACGCAAAATTTCCTCGCTATTCTTAGCCTATCTTTTGACTTACCTTCAACGAATTCTTGCTCGACGTACGTCTATTGATACGAGTTCATGCATAATCATTCTAATCAATATCATCAAAGCATACTTGCATCGACTCCTATCGAACCATTCCCACTCGAGTCTCGGCATTATCTCGTCCATTGTAGACAAACTTATCGTTATCGACATAATCGTCTGGACACATCTATCGCATATCACCAAACATATCGACGTTGCTATCGCTGAGTGGTATTGCGTATACCACTCAGAAATCGAGTCTATATATCGTTATCGATATAAAAGTTTCGATGCAAGGATCACATAAGAAGTATGGCATATACACTCAGAAATTGAGTCATTCCTCTCGCAACCATACTACTACTACAACAAAAAACCCTTTTAATGACGGCTAAAAAGCGTCATTAATGACGAACCATGACACTTTTTTTCACAGCAACCATTATGAAAACGGGTGTTATAAATGTTTTATAAAAGCGTTATAAAAAAACCATCATAAATAGTTTCTATAAAAGCGTTATGAATAGTTAATATATAGTGCACAATTCAGAACAATTTTAAAACGTTATGAAAAGATAATATGTATAGGCTCAATGCAGCACATTTATAACACGTTATACTATTCAAATTAGCATATTTATAATGCTCTATACTGTACAGTATATATTACATTCCAAAAACTTAATATTATATATACCATCTTTATTACATTTCTCAACATAGAGTACATATCAACATCTTCATTACATTGAATATCCAAATACAGAATGTACCCAAAAAATAGGAATAAATCTCTCTTTTGCTAACCAAATTATTAAAAATATTTACTTAAGTAGATTCTGTCCATGGATCTTCTCTCTGCCATCTCTTGAAGATATCGGGAGTCCCAAAGAGAGTAGTGTCGCAGTGAGCGACGACTTGGTGCTGCTGCAGCCGGCGCCGTAGGAGAGCCTCATCCTCTGATCCCATACTCTCGCCTGAACCCTCATCAGCGCCTGCATGCACCTCAGTGTCACGTTGTGCCCTTTTTGAAAAATCAAAAATGTCAGCTTAGCACTTTAGTAATCAACGCTGAAATGTGAGCCTAGCAATCAACCTGGATTTTACCAAGCCAATAAATTAAAGAAAGTTAACAAGAAATTTATATATTAGAAAGTTATATAACAGAAACAAACTCAGTAAAAGACATATACTTACAACTAGATACCTTCACAAAGCAATGCATGGAGTGCATACTAAGAGAAGAGGCCAGATATCCCATTGCACTCTTCCTGTTGTTATCACACAAAGAAAAAAAAGGAAATTAAGTCACAATTGCAACATTTTGATGGGTCAAATATCATGTGATTGAACTTTTAAGATTTTCTTTCTGGGGCTGATTTTAATGAGTCCAGTACTATCGCTTTAGCTCACCTTTAATTATACTCCTAGAATTCAGTGTTAGCAATATACATCAGAGACTTTTAAGATTTTCTTTCTGGGACTGAACTTTCTTGCACAAGCCAAACAATGAAAGCCAATTATTTTTACATAAACAGTAACGAAGCCTTTCTCCCAGATGTTTGGGATTACTGATCCAACAAATTCCATTTTATATGAGTTCTAAAATTTGAATCACCTATGTCTTGCTAAGAAGCAAACCATATAACAAGAGCTAAGCCCTCTAGGATATAGCTTGCAATCTAAACGTTTTACAAGTATTCTAAAGTTTCAACACAACCAAGTCTCTGATGCATGCCTAGACCATCCCAGATAATTTATGTTCATCTGATCTTCAAATGATGCTTCCTAAACAACTGACAAGTGTATTCATTTTCGCCCATCCTCAACGTATTATCACTAATATACTTTACATTATCAATTGAATAACTCTTTTTATGTTACTTTTTTTCCTTAATTGCAGAAACCTAAGAACCATGTATTGCAAATAAATAAAATCTTGCACTGCCTTTGCTTGATATAATCCCTTGACGATGGATTTAAGCCATTTAAATGATATTTTTACTCCTAAAGCTCAGGCTAGATGAAAACTTGCAAAAAGCTAACACTTCATCTAATAATCAGATGTGAAAAGTTTCATACTTGAAGTGGGAGCTGTGCATATCAAATTTGAAGTACTTTGCATTCAAATGCTACTAAACAACAAAACTCAGACTTAGGATGATTACTGATTAAGTGTTGAGTAACTCATACATGGAGTTACTTCAAAGAGAATTTAGTAAAGAATGAATGTGGTTATTTAGTAACAAAGGATATTTGAACCCTTGACAATGAAGCATTTGCAAGCACTGAATAAACAGATAAGGTATCGCTATGATATAATCCTATGAGTATGACATCCTAGTATAATTTGAGGTAAATGTATCCAATAATCCCATTGGTTGGCTCGGAGTTCAAATTTTCCAAGTGAAAAGAGTGCTTCACAGACTAATTCCATTGTCATGGCTATTAATTCAAGGGAAAAAAGGCTAGCAAGTGAAGAAATATGTCAAAAGATTAAGGATTAAAGATGATCAATCCACTGTGTTATTAGTTTGGCATGCCAATAAGTTTGGAGGAAGATATTGTCGCCAAGAATTACCCATTGCCTCCATGTTCTAGAAAAAAGGGGAAAACATGGACCAAGAGAAGAAAAAAAACAAAAAATTAAATATCAGAAAATAGGTGCTGCATCATGTGCAATATTTCTCCTTAATGCTATAAATTATGTTAAACCAACCAAAGAAAATAACATGTCTTCTTATTTTACTGGATATATATTTTATTGGATAAGAGGATGTTTATCATACTCAGCATGGGCATTTGTACCTTAGAATGTACTCATGCTTATGCAGGGAAGAGAATATAACGAAAACTAAGTTTCCTCAAAAGAAAAGAAGAACGACTCTTAACATACTTGCAATCATATATCTATATCAGAAAAAGTGAATCAGGGTTTCCTCATCTGGAACTATTGTTTTGGCACTTCAGATATTTAGTTTCAATAACTTAGCACATCTTTGCATCTGTGTATTACAAATTTAGAAACTGATACAGTTCTCGGAGGAGGATGCACAAGATGGTCACACTACAACAAAAAACCCTTTTAATGACGGCTAAAAAGCGTCATTAATGACGAACCATGACGCTTTTTTTTTCACAGCAACCGTTATGAAAACGGTGTTATAAATTTTTTAAAAGCGTCATAAAATAACTGTCATGAATAGTTTCTATAAAAGCGTTATAAATAGTTAATATATAGTGCACAATTCAGAACAATTTTAAAACGTCATGAATAGATAATATGTATAGGCTCAATGCAGCACATTATAATACTTTATACTATTCAAATTAGCATATTTATAATGCTCTATACTGCACAGTTATATTACATTCCAAAAAATTAACATTATATCACCATCTTTATTACATTTCAAAATAGAGTACATATCAACATCTTCATTACATTGAATATCCAAATACAGAATGTACCCAAAAAATAGGAATAAATCTCTCTTTTGCTAACCAAATTATTAGAAATATTTACTTAAGTAGATTCTGACCATGGATTCTCTCTGCCATCTCTTGAAGATATCGGGAGTCCCAAAGAGAAGTAGTGTCGCAGCTGAGCGACGACTTGGTGCTGCTACAGCCGGCGCCGTCGTGGGAGAGCCTCATCCTCTGATCCCTTACTCTCGCCTGAACCCTCACCAGTGATTGCATGCACCTCAGCGTCACGTTGTGCCCTTTTTGCAAAAAATCTCAGCTTGATCTGTTACAACACAGTTTTGTTGAAGTGAAGACACTGACATCACATCTCCAGGTGTGTGCGTGGAGGGAGTTGAGGGCGCCGAGTTTGGAGAGGGTCCAGCAGTGTTTGCAGTTCCTGAACTATTGGCAGGGCCAGAGGACGACACAGCTCTTTTCTCTTATTACCACTTTGATTCTTGAGAGCCTGTATTATGCATAAGTACAAGAATATTTAGTAAATATGAAAATAAAATAATCAAAAATTCACTAAAAAGAGGATAAATTGTCAGAGATGCACAGCTAAGAAATAAAACCACCACTCAAACATGTGGAGTGGTCCAAGGAGCTGATTACTTACAAATTTAACTGATTGCTAAAATCTAACATTAGAAAAAGGTGTCAAAATAAGTTCTTTAAAAAGATAATAAACATTCTTCTGGGATCAGCTTAAAGAAAGTTGTGTAAAAACTAAGATTTTAGAATTAGCTCTTGCTCAGAATAAAATGATTACTTATTTACCAAATTGTATTTATAAATTAAAACATCTACATTAAAATTAGATGGAATATATGATTAGTATCAGTCCTTCCTTGTCATTTCGAATCTCAAAGATCCCTGCTCCCTCTTAGCTTTTATAAAGCATTCATCATTCTCCCAAATAACTGTCCTTCAGTATAATTGTCTCGCCCAAATAGGATCAATGGCCACTTAATGTAGTGAATGCAAACAAATATATTTACAGGGATTTATATACTATTTATACAGTTAAGTACATAAAATGAACCATTCAACATCAAACAAGGTGAAGGAAACTCATGACAAGATTAACTCATGCACCTCACCTCAACACAGTTTCAAAGCTATACCTTTCGAAGGATTGAAACACGTTCTTCCAGTCTCTCTATCTCAGCTTGATCTGCTTCAACTTCCATGCCTGTTCCTGTGATTTAACACATGAGAACACATTACGTTTCATGTATTATAGAAAACTATCATGATTGGATAAACACTTCTTAATTAATCTTCTCATCAATAATATTGAAACTAATTTGTTGGAAGAATGACTCTTTACAGAACAATAACAGTAATAATAAAAGGTTTTCAGGGCCTTACAGAGCCAGACTTCTTGAACTTGTCATGACCCCGCGCATCTTCTTCTTGAGGCAAATCGTGTGCCGGTCCATGGGACTGTTCACGAATTCGCCAAAGTGGTCCTTGACAATAGTCCAGAACCCCCCTTCTTCGTATAAGTTTTGCCGCACTTGGATACTGCTGCCTTTGCGCTGCTTGCCTGTAATTGTACAAGACTGCCCATCAATGCACACTATTGCATTAACATACACAGGGTGCACATATCAATTTTTTGCCCTGTTGTGCAGCTCTTTGTATCTGCACATTAACGAATCTGAACTATGACCCAGAACCCCCAAACCCTGGTACCAATATTGTATAAATAAATCCTATATACCTGTATTCCTGACACATGTTGACAGGACTGGTGCCTACGAGCAGATGAACTCACAAGAAGAAACATTAAAACCCATGTTAGATTCCTAAAGAATGAAGACACCTGCTCGGTATCCTCCCATACTGAAACCAATTAACCCTTAGGTATTAAAACAACATCTAATATAAAGAATTTATTATTATTTTTACACAAAACCTATTAACCGCCATTTAACATTACTACTACATTCTTTTGGAGGATTTCCTCAAACAGTTGGTGCCCATTGCACTTTCAACCAAATACGAAAGAATTTAAATAGGTGAGTATTACCTATTAGTGATTAAGGTTTCATGTTCTGCACATGATTTCCTCAAACAGTTGGTGCCTACGAGTAGATGGAGATGTGGGAAGATGTCAAGCGCAGAAGTTGTAGGGGTTCCTGTACATGCAGGAAAGGCCAAGCGCGGCCCTGCGGCTGGACTCGTCGGGCGACTCGTCGACGGACTTGGTGAAGCTCCTCGAGGCGGTTGCCGGGACTTCTCGAGAAAGGTGGAGGCGAAGGGGACGAGCTCCGAGGGGTCGAACCAGCCGTAGCTACTATCGCCGAAGAACGCGACGAGGATGTGGTCCTGCTCTGGTCCTCCGGACCGACTGTGACGCTAAGGCCTCGTTGAAGATGTGGCCCGACCACCATGGGTGCGACTTGACCTTCCCCACACCATGTCGTCGTCTCGAACCCATGGACGGAGAGAGAGAGAGATCGTCGGATCCCTTTCTAACTAGGTTTAGGGTTTTGGATCTAGGGTTAGGGTTTTGGAGTTGGGGGAAAGGAAGGAGAAGAAAGAAGGAGAGGAGGGTGTTGCTAAACTAGCTAGAGTTAGGGTTTTGGAGTTGGGGGTGAGTGTAGAACAATATAGTAAAGCGTAATACTCTAGAGGGGGGTGAATAGAGTTGGCAGCGGAATAATGCTAATTAAAAAATTAGCAACACAATCACAGTATATAATCATAGTTGAAATAATGTAAAGGCAGAGTTCAGAAAGCAAACGCAAAGACAGCGATATACTGGTATCCCTCTGTTGAGGACTAATCCAGTCGGTAGAACTCTTGCTACCAGTTGAATCCACTATAGGAAAAACGCAAGTTTTCTTACGAAGTCCTTGCAACTTCTACAACGCGAGCTTTGATACGAAGAACTCGTCCAACTTCAAATGTGAAGAGGTATTCTTCAATCAAGCCTTCTATTACAATCTCTCAGAAACTTCTAGACCGTACCGCACTGGCAAATCGACTAGAGGATTGTAACTGGCTTGGGATCTGAAATTATAAGCCAGAAAACTCTTTGGAAGGCAGAAAGCTTTAGATAGAGAGAAGATTGAAAGTGAATGAGTGAAGTGAAAGGATCAAAATCCTTCTCTATTTATAGGAGTTCCAAAGGGAGAACTCTGTCAGAATTGGCAGAATTCGGGCAGAACTCTATGAGTAAATCTCGGTCAAATCCGCAACTGCAGGAGGACCAAGTTCAGAGAATTCAAAAATCAAACGGCCACCAACCGAACTCTGGCCGAACTCTGGCCGAGTTCTGTCAGGGTTAGGTTAGGGTTTTAAAAATAGGTTTTGGTAATTTTTGAAAACCTTTTTGAAAACCTTTTTGACAGGTCATTTTAAAAACATTTTGAACTATTTTGGGGATAGCCTATTTGCCAGTACGACTCGTGTACAACGTATCCTAGACTCAAATAAAGTGAAAATTACATTGCATAGGAAATACAGACTCAAGTAGGCAAACAGATCTTCAGTCTTGAACGGAGTGAATATCTAATCTTACTTATGTCCAAGAAGGTGAGATGTCCCAACTAGCTTCGTATATCCAGACAGAGTTTTGATCAATTATTAAAATCAGGTTGACCATATGACCAATGGGCCAACAATCTCCCCATTTTGATAATTGACAAACTATGAATGATATAACATTAAGCTTGTTCAAAAAGAATCAAAACGTGAAATTGTTCATGTCCTGTATTTAACTCAAAAAAAATGTTAGATCTTTAATTTTCCCCCTTTGTCACTTAGCAAAATAATTGCACAAGAGAAGGCTCCCCCGCAATCAATGCATAAGTAACAAATAGTGAGAAAACATAACAAATAAAAAGAGTAAACATACATCATCACAGGCATGTAAAGTTTCAAAAACATAAAAGAAATCTCAGGCTTACTATTTCACAGGCAGTTTGTAATGAAGAAGCAGTATAAAGAGATAGTGCTAAACAAAATGCTGAAATAAACTGAGATGTCATAATTGAAACATCACAAACATGTCCATGAAGATAAAAAGTACTGAAATCAAACTACAAAGTACTGATAAGAACTAAAAAGTAATGATAAAAACTTGGAATGTCGGAACTTCCAAGTATACAATAGAATGTCACTAAATAATCAAATCACATCTCATAATCACTATCCTCATCATCATCATCATCAACAGCTCGGCCAGCATGACCGGAAGTACCAGCACCAGAAGTACCAGCGCCAGTAGGATGAGTAGGGGCGCCAGCATAGAACTCACCAATGTAATCTCGAGGAGCACGATACCAATCATAGGCGTTATCTGGCTGGAAGTAGGCATGGACAACCTCATCCTCACAGCGGTAACCCGAAAAAGCTGGATCACGAGGGATGGAAATAGCAGAATGACCAGTCTGGGCAAAACGCAGATCAGCCAAGGAGTTTGCCATCGCCTGATAACGAGTGACATCGCGGAACTCACGCTCGCGAGCCAGTCTATCATCGAGACGTGCAAAGCTGATAAGTGCTGATGTATGCCCTCAAAAGTCATGGCATACGGCTGATGTGGTGGAGGAGGTGCAGTAGGAGGAGCAGGAGGTAGAGCTGAAGCAGTCCGGCTGCGACGAGATAGCTGGAGAAACTTGGGCTCAGAGTCCTGAGTACAAGTCGATAGATCGATCTCGAATCGTTGAAAGATACGAGAGAGAATCATCGCGTAAGAGAGATTTCGATCTCTAGCACGACAACGTCCCATCATCTGAATGATAGTCTTAGGGGCAGAAAAAGGAATCCCCTTAAGAAGATGGTACATGGCGGACAGCTCAAGCGAAGTCACATCATCCTTGGAAGTGGATTTTGGAAGTAGAGTAGAGTAGATGATGCGATGCAATTTGTAGTTAAACAAGTTCAGGTTGTTAGCCTTGAACTTTCCAGAATGTACTCTGTCAGGTGCACAGAGTTCCGCTTTGAAACTCGTGAGTGTAGTGCCTTCGGGAAATCGAATTTCGTGATGTCAACTAGCGGTTCACCTTCATTGGGAATACCAAGAATCTCTGCTAGGAGAACATCATTGAACTCAATGTCTATGCCTCCAACACGTGTGCTCACGTCAAAAGTGTTTACTACGAGATTGCAATAGAACAATCTAATGGCATTAGTAGCTATTGGGAAGCACAGTTTAACAAATAAGTGTAACCCTAATGCCTCAAACAAGTGACGATGATCGGAAATACCGTCCATTTAACCGGAGCGCCGCGTATATGGATCGGGTGGAAAAGTCACCGTACCATAATAAGGCTTGATCGAGGGTTTGAAAGAAGAACCCATCGAAAGCACCGTCGCTCTTTTGGATGGCGAAAACAGTGAATCCGTGTGAGGATTCGAAGACGACCCTTCCTCACTAGGAGTGGTCTTCTTCCTCTTAGACGGATTAAATCTAGGTGCCATTGAAATAAAAAGCACTAATTGAAAGGTGGAGAGAGAAGGAGTTATACCTCACGAAAATTGGATATGTTGTAGAGAATGATGATCTCCGCACGATTCCAAATTTTGGAAGGATTTCACCAAGTAGATTGGAAGCAATAGATTGGTGAAGAACTAGGGTTTGGAGGTCGGGGTCGGCTGCTGCTGTTGTAATTAGTTTGGAAGCAATGAAAGAGAAGAAGCTCTCGGGTTCTGGATATATACACAGATACCTACAACCGAACTCGGGCCGAATTCGGTCAGAGCTCTGGCCGAATTCGCCTAGGGTTCTTCAAAGTTGATTTTTGCCACTTCTTTTTCATTGACTCGTTTCAAATATTTAATTCAAAGATTAGTTATTTTAGTCTTCAACTAACATAATTAATAATATTTTATGAATTAAATGTCATTACACAGTGACTGTCTCAGATTAGCTGTAGGAGTACTGTCCAGCTGGCGGAGGTTCACCGGGGAACTCTTAAATACCGCTTCGCTTCAACCGTAGTTGTGGTGACAGACAGACTCTTTATTAGCTTGTCTCTAATACAGTTTTGCATAATGATAATAATCATAAAAATAAAATTAATTTATTACTGACGTCCAAAATTCCTAATTCTCGACGTAAATAATTGAAGCGATCTTCCGCTAGAGGTTTAGTGAAGATGTCAGCTAATTGATTTTCAGTATCTATGTACACAAGGTTTATATCTCCATTTTGATGATGATCTCTAAGAAAATGATGTCGAATCTCGATATGTTTAGTACGAGAGAGACATACAGGATTCTTAGTCAAATTAATAGTGCTCGTGTTATCACAGAAAATGGGAATATGTGTGAAAAATAAATCAAAGTCTTCTAGGGTTTGTTTCATCCACAAAATCTGAGCGCAACAACGTCCTGCGGCGATGTACTCAGCCTCTGTTGTTGATAAGGCTATAGAATTTTGCTTTTTACTAAACCAAGAGACTAGAGCCTTGCCTAAGAAATGACATGTGCCGCTAGTACTTTTTCTATCAACCTTGCATCCAAAATCTGCATCCGAATAACCAATAAGGTCAAAGGATTTAGTTTTGGGATACCACAAGCCGACAGAAGAAGTGCCCTTAAGGTATCGGAAGATACGCTTAACTGCGGACAGATGTGATTCCTTTGGGTTAGCTTGAAAACGTGCACACAGGCAAACACTAAACATTATATCTGGACGACTAGCAGTTAAGTAAAGTAAACTACCAATCATACCTCGATACTTACGTGTGTCGACTGGCTTGCCTTGTTCGTCAGAATCAAGCTTTGTTGAAGTTGCCATCGGAGTGCCAATAGGTTTGACATTGTCCAGATCGAACTTCTTTAGCAAATTTTGTGTACTTGGCTTGATTAATGAACGTCCCATTGTCGGTTTGTTTGATTTGCAATCCGAGAAAGAATTTCAGCTCTCCCATCATGCTCATCTCAAACTCATTCTGCATACACTTAGAAAATTCTTGACAAAGAGATTCATCAGTGGATCCAAATATGATATCATCAACATAGATTTGAATTAAAAGCAGCTTGCCATTAAAAGATTTAATAAATAGTGTAGTGTCAACCTTTCCTTTTGAAAAACCGTTGTCAAGTAGAAAAGAGCTTAGACGATCATACCAAGCACGAGGGGCTTGTTTCAAACCGTATAGAGCTTTCTTCAACTTGAAAACATGGTCAGGATTTTTGAAATCCGTGAAACCGGAGGTGTGCTACAAAAACTTTTCTTTTATAAATCCATTTAAAAAGCACTTTTTACATCCATTTGAAAAAGTTTGAAATCATAAAACATGCAAATGCACATAACATGCGAATGGATTCTAATCTCGCAACTGGGGCATAAGTCTCATCGTAGTCGATACCCTCTTCTTGATTGTATCCTTGAGCTACGAGTCGAGCCTTGTTACGAGTTACTAAACCATCCTCATTCAGTTGTTTCGGAATACCCAACGGGTGCCAATGACCGGATGATCAATAGGCTTGGGAACAAGTTCCCAAACTTGATTCCGTTCGAATTGGTTCAATTCCTCTTGCATGGCATCTATCCAGAAACTATCACTACATGCTTCATCAATAGATTTAGGTTCTAGCTGTGAAATAAATGCAACACTAGAAACAATATCTCTACAGGATGTACGAGTACTTACTCCCTTGGTAATATCACCAATTACCAAATCCTTTGGATGATTTGCTGTAATTTCAACCTTTTTGCTTCATTCTGAAGGTAGCTGGTTCCTGGATCTTCTTAGGAGGTTCAGCTAGTGCAGAGCTTGGTTGAGAATCAGCTGGAGTTGAGCTTGATGTAGGCAGATCTTCATCACTGTCATCGAGAGTCATTTGGTTCAATTCATCAAAAGTGACATTGATTGATTCTTCGATGATCATGGAACGTTTGTTGAAGACTCTGTACCCTTTGCTCTTGGCCGCATAACCTAGAAATATACCTTCATCGGCCTTTTCGTCAAACTTTCCCAAGTTGTCTTTAGTATTAAGAATAAAGCACTTACAGCCAAAATCTTAAAGTATGAAACTGAAGGAATTCTATCAAACCATAACTCAAATGGAGTCTTCTTCGATTTGGGTCGAATTAGAACTCTATTGAGCACAAAGCAAGCTGTATTGACAGCTTCAGCCCAGAAGTATTTGGGTAGGCTAAATTGATTTAACATTACTCTGGCCATTTCGGTTAGAGTTCTGTTCTTACGTTCCACAACTCCATTTTGTTGTGGAGTTCTAGGGCGAGAACTCATGAATAAAATCGTGTGTGTCACAAAATTGCTAAAATCAGCATTCTCGAATTCGCCACCATGATCGCTTCTAATTCGAGTGATCATGTAACCTTTTTCATTCTGTACTTTCTTGCAAAAGGTGACAAATTCTGATAATGCGTCATTCTTGCGTGTCAAGAAATATACCCACGTGTATCTAGAGAAATCATCTACAATTACAAATGCATATAATTTACCTCCGAGGCTAGCAACTCTGCTAGGACCGAATAAATCCATGTGTAGCAATTGTAGAGGTCTAGTAGTACATACTGCGTTTACAGACTTGAATGTGGATCTGGTAGCCTTGTTCTTTTCACATTGGCTGCATACCGAATCCTTCTTGAATATGTCTGGTAAACGCGTACTAACTTTTTTGGATAATCTTGAAATTGTATCCATGTTTGCATGACCGAGTCTCATGTGCCATAGATGACTCTCATCACTTTTGGCCATTAAGCATCTACCTGAAATGTTAGCTTCTTCCAGCAGATAGAAAACATATATATTGTCTTCCCTGATTCCTTCAAAGATAGTACTACCAGTTGAGCTATCAACTATAGTACATTTGTCTTTGCCAAAGTTGATACCATAACCATGATCAGCTAGATGACTTATGCTGAGCAGATTATGTTTCAACTCGGTAACCAGACAGACATCTTTAATCACGGGATAGGGAGACTTACCAACATCACCGATACCAATAATATACCCTTTCAAATTATTACCGAAGGAAACATAACCTTCCTTCTTTTTCTTCGACAGTGTTGCAAATAGAGTAGCGTCACCGGTCATATGCCGTGAGCAACCGCTGTCGAGGATCCATTTGCTTCTAGCATGTGAAGGGTGTTCCACCTACAAAACAGTTTGCAGATGAAACCTTTGGTACCCATTTCTTGTAGGGTCCTGAATTGTTAGCTTTAGGTATCCAAGCATAAACATTTAAATCTACAAGCTTTCTCATTCTACATGCAGATGATATATGACCAATGAGGCCACAATAATGACATTGTGCATGTCGAGTGTTGAAAGCTGAGTGGTGTGCATGGTTGGTAGGTTTGGGTTTTCTAGTATAGAAGAATGCATACCTATGATCATGTTTGGGCTTAACCTTTGGGGTAAAGGTTTTATATGGTTTGGTCTGACAGTGTTTGGCTTGGGAATGTTCCGATTTCTCGGTAAGTGACACGTTTAGGATAGGAAGCAGCAAGCTCAGGCTGTTTTCCTAACCTAATTTCCAACCTTTTGGAAGTGTCATATAACTTAGTATAATCAGAAGTGAGTGATTCCATTCTGATTTGTGCAGATTGAAGACTTTTCTTTTCTTAGAAAGATCTTCTCTCAATTGGTCTATAATCTTGTCTTTCTCTTCGGATGACTGTTTAGTCTCGTGTAATAAGAGCTTTATAGAGGAAAGCTCACCAGACTCACTAACATTAGCTCTAACCTCAGCTAGTAGGTCGAAAGTCTTCCTATTTCTCCTTTGTACTCTTTGAGTACCTTCTTAGCGGTCTGATATTTACTACGCAGTTTCCTGTAGTCAAGCATCAGGTCACTGAAGGCATCTCCTAATTGCTCAAAGGTGAAGTCATCATAAGTTTCTACAGGTTCAGTAGGTACCTGATCGGTTGCCATGAAGCATACATTTGCAGCGTCCTCTGAGTGTTCGTCTTCTGAGTCGCTGGCTTCACTTTCATGCCATATGCTGGTGTTGGCATATTTCCGAAAGTTGATCTTTTCAGGTTCCCTTTATCATACCTGTTGTTCTTCTTGCTCGATGATGAGTTGATGGGACAGTCCTTTTCATATGTCCTTCTTCTTGCAGCCATAGCAGACAGCATCTTCTTGGTACCAGTTGTTGTTGTTGTTCTCTTTGACTCTCTTCTCATGTCTCATGAATCTTTTGAACTTCCTTGCTAGGAGAGCTTGATCTTCAGCGTCAGATCCACTGCTGTCTGAGTCATCTTCAGCAGCTTTTCTGTGCTGAGCCTTGAGGGCGATAGTCTTCTCCTTTGGTGCAGGCTCTTCAAAATCTTGCAGCTCCAGTTCATGAGTGAGTAGCTTACCCATGAGTACTTCAAGTGACATTGTGGTGAGGTCGTTTCCTTCAATGATAGCTGTAGCCTTCGGAATCCAGTTCTTGGTGAGAGCTCGCAGGAGTTTGCGAATCTTTTCGTGGTTACTGTAATCTTTGTCTAAGGAGGACAAAGGGTTTACAATATCCAAGAACCTCTCGAACATTTGTGTGACTGTTTCATTTGGCTTCATTTTGAACGCCTCGTACTCTTGAGTAAGTCTGCTGACTTTTGACTCCTTGACTTGAGTCGTACCTTCATGTGTAACTTCGAGAAGCTTCCACACACCATTTGCCGTTGTGCATGTAGATACCCTGTTAAATTTGTTCTGTCTAAGGCACAAAAAAGAGCATTAATAGCACGTGCGTCAAGACTGGCCTTTTTCTTTCCTCCTCTGTATAACTGCTTTGGGGTTTTTCAACCAAAACTCCCTCGACAGTTATACGAGGTGGCTTCTGATAGCCATCAAGAACAATAGCCCATAAGTCAAAATCAAGAGATTTCAAGAAGAAACTCATCCGTGTTTTCCAATAAGTGTAGTTAGTACCATCAAACAGTAGGGGTCTGTTGTGGCCTGACCTTCACTTGTGAATTTTATAGTAGCCATGTGATGTGCTGTAATCTATATAACAGTTAATTAAAATGAATAAATAATTGCACTGTTACCTTTGCTTTACCTGTAACACCCGCTCTGATACCAATTGTAGGAACGATATAGTAAAGCGTAATACTCTAGAGGGGGGTGAATAGAGTTGGCAGCGGAATAATACTAATTAAAAAATGTTAGCAACACAATCACAGTATATAATAGTTGAAATAATGTAAAGGCAGAGTTCAGAAAGCAAACGCAAAGACAGCGATGTATACTGGTATCCCTCTGTTGAGGACTAATCCAGTCGGTAGAACTCTTGCTACCAGTTGAATCCACTATAGAAAAACTGCAAGTTTTCTTACGAAGTCCTTGCAACTTCTACAACGCGAGCTTTGATACGAAGAACTCGTCCAACTTCAAATGTGAAGAGGTATTCTTCAATCAAGCCTTCTGATTACAATCTCTCAGAAACTTCTAGACCGTACGCACTGGCAAATCGACTAGAGGATTGTAACTGGCTTGGGATCTAAAATGTAAGCGTAAAAACTTTGGAAGGCAGAAAGCTTTAGATAGAGAGAAGATTGAAAGTGAATGAGTGAATTGAAATGATCGAAATCCTTCTCTATTTATAGGAGTTCCAAAGGGAGAACTCTGTCAGAATTCGGGCAGAATTCGGGCAGAACTATGAGCAAATCTCGGTCAAATCCGCAACTGCAGGAGGACCAAGTTCCAGAGAATTCAAAAATCAAACGGCCACCAACCGAACTCTGGCCGAACTCTGGCCGAGTTCTGTCAGGGTTAGGTTAGGGTTTTAAAAATAGGTTTTGGTGATTTTTGAAAACCTTTTTGAAAACCTTTTTGAAAACCTTTTTGACAGGTCATTTTAAAAACATTTGAACTATTTTGGGGATAGCCTATTTGCCAGTACGACTCGGTGTACAACGTATTCCTAGACTCAAATAAAGTGAAAATTACATTGCATAGGAAATACAGACTCAAGTAGGCAAACAGATCTTCAGTCTTGAACGGAGTGAATATCCAATCTTGCTTATGTCCAAGAACTGAGATGTCCCAACAGCTTCGTATATCCAGACAGAGTTTGATCAATTATTAAAATCAGGTTGACCATATGACCAATGGGCCAACAGAGAGGAGGGAGAAGAAAGGAGGAGAAAGAGAAAATCCACCAGAACGATTTTGGTGGAGTAAATTTTTTGTTGAAACTCGGGGTGCAGCAAGAATTTTTCCAAAAATTAAAGTTAAAAAATATTACAAGTTTGCCACCGTTCTAAACTATTAATAACGCTTTTTTTATAAACGTTATAAAAAGCCCAGAATTAGCCCAAAACGTCATAGAAAAAAGGTATTTTTTAACTTAATAACGCTTATGTATCAGCCGTCATTAAAATTCCTTGTCGAGCGTCATTAATAGGTCTTTTTTGTAGTGTCACAAAAACTGTTGTGTAATAAGTTACTAAACTAAAGCCTGCTTAACATGTAAAAAGTATGGACTTCAAATCAGAAGCATTAGGAGTTCTGTAAACTGAAATTCTCATAGGAATTTTAAAATATTAGACCCATTTTTAAATATAGATAATATCTACAAAACTGAAAAGGCAGTGATCGCTTTCAAAATCAGGATTTCAAGAGCTATATAAATTTAAAGAGAAATATATAAAGAATAATTCTACCTCTAGGTAAGATAATTTATATTCAGCCTTCATCTGAAGCTCCGTGCCCTAGCATATTGCATCGTCTCTGACACATTCATATATATCCCATCTCAAATATCCAAAAACTTTTGGACGAGTGCATCTTCATCTATCTGGCCAATCTACATCAGAAACCCTAGAAGGCTACCTCCCTTTCCTGCCATCGTCTTCTTCTGAAATCGAAGAAGAAATCCATTAGAAACCCTAGAAATCGATGAAGTATAAACAAAATATAAGCCCTAACCAAAGAGAAATTGGAAGAAAAATCGAACCTTTGCGTTGATCTGGAGTTTGGGAGAGAAATTGGAGTCGAACCGAAAATGAGGGAAAATAAAAGTGGAAAATTGGGGAAGAAGAGGTTTGAGGAGGAGAGATGCTACTCATTAGAAAATGATGAGAAATAAATTTTCTCTCTCCCACTGAGCTTTTATACAGTGAAAGAATTACAAGTTTGCCACCGCTCTAAAATATTAATGACGTTTTGTTTTATAAACGTTATAAAAAGCCAGAATTAGCCCAAACCGTCATAGAAAAAAGGTATTTCTCAACTTGATAACGCTTATGTATCAGCCGTCATTAAAACTCCTTATCGAGCGTCATTAATAGGTCTTTTTGTTGTAGTGTACGCATTGGTCCGACATATATCCTGATATTGTCGTGCCTTGGTGATCATACCAGTTACAACGTAACATTTGCTTACTCAAAGTTCAACTCAACATTCGGCCAACATACATGTTTGCCTACTCGAAGTTCAAACAACTTGGCCAACTTACATCCGTTTACTCAAGTTCGATCAGCGACCAACTCGACTCGCTACTATCGTTCCGCGATTTCTTAATTCCATTTATTGTAATTTATGCAACGATTCATTTTTCATACTCAGAGCTATTACTCGAATCTGTTCAACACATTTGTTATCCATTCGCCTAGCCATATAACATGTATCATCCTATATATCGATTGTTGCACCGATATAACAAACATCTAGTGACATTATTCGACAGTATCATATTTTTTTAAATATATGCAACAATACACACACAAACATTTAGACTTATTGTATGGAACATCCAGTGTAGCATCAAGCAGATCCATGAGCCATGCGGTTGCAAGAACAACTTAGGGCCAACTAATTTCGATAGCATAAGCAACTCAAGGTCAAAGAGATTCGTTCAAGGTCCAAAGGATAGAACCGCTCTGATACCACCTTATCCAGCCCCGACATAGAAAATTGCTCGTCTTCGCATCGATTTCACCCGAGTCAATCATCCTTGCGTGGACGTAATGCCATATGAGTCTGGAATTGCACTCGTGCAAGACTAGATGACAGATTCTCAAAATGGTTGTCTCGGTTCAATACATAAGCAGTGGAAAGAAAAGGTGGAGACACATCAGAGTATAAAAATAAATCTTTATTGATAATGAAGCAGATTATAAAGGCTTTGAATAGCCCAACTGAATATGCCAATTGGCTTATAACACTTATGATCTCGCTAGCTTACAAAAGATTTCTTTGTTTCATCCATTATTTCTTTTATAGCACATCCAATGACTCTCGGTCAAAATATCTTCATGTTGTATGTTGAGCTCTAGTGCGATTGCATGCCTCGAAACTGTACTGATGAGACCCATTCGCCTCGAAATACGATAGCACAAACCATTCCTTGAACCTGGAAGCAATCTAATGGGTGATCACTACTCATCTTCTCGCGTACTGATGAGACCCACTCGCCTAAACCAATACTAAGTAATTTAGTAAAATATGTATCTTATTATGTGGTCTTTCTATTATTGCCTTATGATCAGTTTCATGACAAGATTCAAAGGAGTAAAGCATGTTATAGGTAACAACTGAATCGTAATTGTGTCTAGTACCGTATCCCTATATCAGACATCGTTAGCCACATAATATTCATAAACATAGTGATTGTGCGCACCTTCGCATCGTCCAAACATCGAAGCTAGTAATCGACAATAATTCACAAACCAAAAGGGTGTCATGATCTCACTGTGCACCCGACTCTAATCTCAGCCCATCGGCCCTATCTATATGAAGCTCATTGGCATTCCAAGCCATAATAGACTATACATATCACCCAGATGTACGGCCGCCCCACGGGACAGGTAGTAAGCCCCTCAAAGGTCCATACCATCCGTATTGCGATGCACCCTAACTAGCCTAGGTAGCAAGCCTTGCTGGTAGTCCCACAATACTCATCGCAATTTCCTCCTAGGTCGAACGGTCTTAGTGCCCTGGTCGTAACTCGTTCGAGGGATATCAAAACCCGTGTACAGGTTATCCAAGTCAATTGACCATGTAATCCATGCAAAAGTTAAGAAGCCAACACAATCACAAACCTTCTCGAGTCCAACTTATAAACCATATCAACTTGCAATCTCAAGTTCCACATGCCCCAACATCCATATTGATGAACAAATGCCCCGAACGACGTCTTGTAGGTCCTAAACACAACCGTAGCAATATGCAACATCAACTAATTTAACTATTCTTAAGTTATTCGTATAATAGCAATTCTGTGACAATTGTGCCACAACCGCTTGCTTCATGGGCGAAGCATACCCTTCAATATTCCGACATATTCTAAGGTATTGTGCCACAAATTGTCCACTTTGCTTATGAAATCCATACTCATAGTCTCCATGCACAGATGCACACTCGACACCATCATTCAATGTTCTAGGCCCAGTGTTCAATTTTCTCTAGTCGTGCACTTGATGCACATCTCAATATTTTCTTTCAATGTTCTACCATCAATATCCTACTACGAGCCGTGCACTTGATGCATCGCCTCAATTGTTCATTGTTCTATTCTTAGTGTTTAACCCACACTACGTTAACACTTATCGTACGATGCATATGGAATTCAATGGAAACATAAGCACGATATGATTCAGTTATTAGTGTAAGACCTTGAATTTTCATATATATTTTTATATATTTTATTAAGTTATATTGGTCATTATATATTTTCTACTTTTATTTATGATCATAATATTTTTTTTTGTAGCTTTGATTTTTGGAGCACAAGAAATGCCAAACTCTAGAAACTTCCTTCAAGAGTTTTGACCTAGACAAGTTTATCTTCGATTTGATATATCATGTCCAACTCAAATATATTTTCTTGTATTCTATTTTTGTCACACAATATTTGGGTCAATTTAGGCCAAAAAGTTACCTATCGTGAGACTTGTCGTTCTTTCCAACTTGATTTCAGGATTCGATATCGATCTAATCTAAACGACCAAATATATGATTTCGACTATTTTTGAGCCTACTATACACATGCGCAGGATGTCTCACTCAATCGAGTTCCCATGTGCTATTTAAATTCAAATGGCACATAAGACCACTTATGTTATTTTTAGAGCGTATTTTCAATCGTAATAGTTTCCCCGCACCCAAAACTTGTCCAACAAGTTGTAGGATGACAAATTTTGATTAGCCCAACTTAGAGGGACAATTTAGATTAAATCTACTAATTTATTGGGTGTTTATTTGGGTTAAACCTAAGAGGGAAACATCACAATCTAATTTTCTATATTTAGATACTTAAATTTTTTCCTAAGATTTGTTAGCCAATCCCTCATGCAATAGGACTCTAAAACCTACCCAAAACTCTCATACATCAGCCCATACCCGACCCACCATCAGAACCCTATATATAACCTAATCTACCCGAATACCCCATCACCAAAACCCAAAAACCCGACCACCTATTATGCCGACTACTACTGCTGCCCTTCCTCTTTACAACTGCTGTCCGACACCTTGGCCGCACCCCCAAGGCCAACCACCTCAACCCTACTGCCAAACCTACGACAAAACCCCAAAACACAACCCCCTATTCTGCCGACTGCTGCTGCTGCCCTTCCTCTTTGCAGCTGCTATCCGACACCTTGGCCGTACCCCCAAGGCTAACCACCTCAACCTTGATATAGCAAAGACCCCCTCCACCATCCCAAGGAGTACCATGGCCTTGCACAGCCCCTACAAGGTCGACACAGCCCTCCAAAGCCGACCAAACCCCCTTGCCAACAAACACAACAAGTACCCCCTTTGCTAATGCATTTTTGTGACTTCGAGAGATTCGTCTTTCACAAAACCAAGAATAATATATTTTTACATGTGTCTACTATCTTCATATAAATTTTTATGTCAAAACTATGCTTCGTTTGTTCGAGCCACACATTTTATGAAGGTGTGTCTAGAATAGATATGTTTAGTGCAAGTAGCTTTTGATCTATATTAATTGACTTTGGGTATCAAGAAACTATATAAAATGTTCACAATTCGATTATATACAACTCCTTTCAATTACTTTTTCATATTTTTTACTGTTTCGATATGTATTTTCGCTCATCTTCGAAGATCAAATTATACCATAATTTTGACCATTGAAATTGTCATCTCGTTAGCCCCAAACTATTTTGTGTGCATCCACGGCTAAATAAATTTTGTTTCTCAACACATGAGTATTTTTAGTTGATAATTAAAGATTTAATTTCTATTATTTTTAGAATTTTAATTGTATTTTTGGCATGGTAAAAAAGTTGTCCAAAATAATATTGATTTAGCAATATTGATTCTCATTGACCATGTGATGTTTACCAACTTACTTTTTTTTATAATTAAAGTGATATACAATATATTTTCAGAATAATAAAGTATTATTTTAGAATTAAAACTGAATGTTTTTATATATATTGTTTGGTATGATTCACATGTTAGGCCTAGAAAGGTTATTATGACTCGATATATAACTCATGACTAGTGTGTCGATTAGATAATTGTATAGATTATGAATATATGTATAATGTTAGTAATAATGTTAGTATGATTATTAATGATAGTTATCACAATTCATAGGAGTTCGTGAGATCGTGATTGCGGAGGTTGAAGCCAGACCGATACTTTATTCATTTGCTGCAAATTCAGGCAAGATATATTGCTACTTTTTTTACTGTTTAATACATTGGTTGTTGTTGTGCATAGGAATAGTTGTGTTAGTTGTGTGCATCCAAGAGTTACTTGTATCGATGCTGTCATCGATATGATAGTGCGTATGTGACTAGAGGTTAGCAGACTCTCTTGTTAGTATTGAAGTTATTTCTTATGACTTCTATGACTGGACACATCTCATGACACAATACTATGTATGAGATTACATTGTGGTGGCATGAGCCTACACATTTAGCCAGCTATCAATACGGATGGGTCATGTGACAGTTCATATATTGATTAGAGTGAGTCTAGTTAGAAACTTGCATAGAGATGTGGAATGCTAGAGTCATGGATGATGATTCTGGAAGGACACAAGAGGGAAAGACTACTAGTTGGCGTATGGGCCAAACACTTGCATATCCACCTCAGTGTGCAATGTTATAAGCTATACTAGTGGATATATCCGACAGCGACCATGGACTAGTATCCGGTATGGTCGAGAAGTATATAGTATATATTTAACATTAGTTAACGCTAATGCTACTCCCTTACCTACCCATATGGCCCAAAATTGTTTCGATATGTATACACATAGATGGATAATTTACCTAATTTATTTTTTATATTTATTTCAGTTCATATTATAGCTTGTTATTTTGTATCTTGTTATGTCCCTCTGAGGACCTGGTTCTTTTTCAGATCTGGATGAGTATCTTTATCTTACAGTTTACGGACCAGGCATCGAGTTAGATATCTTATAAAAGACATAGAGTTTGTGCCCGAGGAGTTTCCCTGATCCAAGGATCGACAGTGATTAGAGTCATGGATATTTTATCTAGGTAGCTATGTCCTGACTATTTTATTATTTCAGTACTTTATTATTCTAGCATTGTATTTAATTTTCGTGGATATATATTTTCTATCAGACTTGATTATTTAGACAGATCTTATATTTGGATATTCAGACTTATTCCTATTTCTATTTCAGTTAGACATTATTATATTCTTCTGTGATGATGTTGTTATTCTGTGGATGAGATTATAAGTATTATGCTGTGGAGATATTAGATTATATATTATTGTATTATAGTTATAGAATTTAGTGTACCACGATTAGGATGTGTCTATTAAATTGGGAATACTTATTCTAGCCGTGCAGCTGGCATGCTCATGTCTTGGGTTCCTATATATTTTAGAACTGGTACGTGACATTTAGATATGAAGGAGTAGGAGAGAAGGGTCTAATCCTGCCCACCGTAAGTCGATATGCATTACCGTTTCACCGAGATGCTGCTGCTCATTTTCCTTGACTTTTTTGCACGATTGTCACATCCAAGCTAACCACACGAGCACTTTGGGCTCCTTCGCACTCATGCATTGATTTGGTCTATCGTCTACACCTCGGCTCATTGTAAGGGACTCTGCACGATATATGCACATAAAACCAACTCAATCAATAGTTCTTCAAAATGTAATCATGCTCCTTGAATCAAACTCGCACACTTATCGAACCAACCGACTCAGTGTAATGCACCGTGCAGTACGGGGCGTCATAGCAATATTACAAGATCACCTATTATAAATTCTTTGAGTCATAACAATCCTTGATCATACCATCCATAAACATTATTATTTTTCATAGTCCTCCTAACATCCATTGATTATACTCCAAGTTATCAAATTAAGTCCTCCAAATTTGTTATTATCAAATCTCAAAGTATAGAATCCATTAGACAACAACAATCGATACGATCATTATTTCTTGAATCAGAGTATCCCCGAGTTATCGCACATGGATCTTGATACGCCTCAATACCATCGATGTTATACATAACCTGACGATATTCTTTTACAAAAAACTCTGAGTCATACAACTAATGCTATCATCCGAAATGGATATACAGTCAGCTAGCTAAACTTCTGAACTAGTTTCATGATCAATTTGTTCAAACTCAAAATCATATATTTTATCTGTCTATCTTAATTTATTGAGCAACATACTCCTTCGATCGTATCATTCTATACTAACTCAAGTCATTGAACAAGTTCTTCTAAAATTCTTAGAGTCATTCTCGTATCTTCAAATCAACATTTTATGCACGCTATTTTTCAATCGTGCTATCTTTCCTTAGTTAAATTCAAAATTCAATTCCGTTCAGTTCTGTATCAACATTTTCGTATACGATCTATATCGATTTCATCGATTGAGTCACCATTCTGTTGTATCTTAACTTTTCCTGGATTTCTTCTACCTACTCAAACTCATACTCAGCGCAATCCTAATCCAATGTGCGTCATTTTCTCGTTTGTTCGGTTCAAACTCATACTAGCAATCAAGTCACGACTAACTTTGAAACTCTTTCTAAGGATAAGTGTAATTTCATCGCTTACTGATAGACTTATTAGTAACCGATCCTCAGTCGATCAAATATCCCCAAGGCTTTCCTATACAACACTCGTAGATGAAGTCACTCGATAAATCCTTGAAACAATTGTTTGAATCACAACCGATCACTTCGTGTCACTACCATATTTCTAGATAGGGATAATTTTGTCAATTTATATTATATATTTTGCATATTTATCAATTTATTATGGTGTTAGTTATTATGGTTTGTGGCTAGCCAATTTATTAGACTTGTGTTATTGGACCCAAGACTTGACATGACACTAGAGCTCGACAATTAGATTGAACCACTTGGACCAACACTTTAGATTAGACTCAATTAGTCATTCCATTTAATTTATATGGATTAGTATAATTACCATAATAGGATTAGAAGCATTCACAATTAGATTAGCCTTTATGACAAGCTTGGAGGGGTATTTTGGATATTGTGCATTGCTTATGGATATCATAGGTGGACGGCCCTATTAAGAGGGGGGAGCACTATCTCTCTCTCTTCCTCTTTATTTGTGCCATTTATTCCCAATTTTGTGTTCTTCCCTAAATTGATCTATCCGTCCATCAATTCTATTCAATTCTACTTCAATTCCTTCCAAATCCTCTTCATTCTCATTCTTTGGAGGAGCCTAGGAGCTTGGTGGCTGGGAGCACTAGTGGAGAAGGCTAATTGCTAGGAGATCGTATCTAAATCATGTCCATTGGGAATCCATCTTCCAATAGGTATACATCTCAATTTCTCCTCTACTTAGACTCTAATTGTTCAATTTAACCATTAGGAATGCACCCATGGACTAGAACTAACTATAGGAGGAAGAATTAGGCTCTAATGATCCTTTATTCGAAAGTTTAATTGTGATTTGTCCAATTTGGAGAAATTTCGAGATTGGTGCAGCAAGTGCATTTGGTAATTTAGATCTAATTAGACTTATTTTAGTTGTATGTGTAGATCCGTGCCCACAATGGATACGAGTAGTCCGTATCATTATACGGTATGACACAGAGTCATTTTGGGGTTTTTCCCTCCGATGTTTATGACACATATCAAATTTTCCACAACATATTACATTAGCTATAGATTTTTCTAATTAGGCTCTAATTTATGTTTTAGATATGCTCATGTGATTTGGCTACAATCGGACAATGTTTGGTGTAGGTATCTTGGGCATATCACAAGAGTATCGTAATTTGGTGTGATATTAGGTAATGCACACTAAGTGTTTGATATTAGACATTTATGCGAGTGTATATAGATGTGTGGTGTGTATTTACCTATAAGGATACCTATATGTGTAGTGTGTGTGTGTGTGTGTGTGTGTGTGTGTGTGTGTGTGTGTGTGTGTGTGTGTGTGTGTCTGTGTGTGTCATGATAAGTGGTGGCTTAGGATACCCAATTGAGGGAATATATATATATATATATATATATATATATATATATATATATATATATATATAATATATAATCAAATCAGCTCGTATTATATAGATCTGAAACTATCAGGGGGAAACCCCATACAAAACCCGCATCGGGGACCGAGAGCCCACCCACAGAGCAAAAGGACAGTATCAGCCGTTATCCGGATGCGCTGCCGAAGAACAAAAGAAAAGGAACAAACAAACAAAGAAATACCTACCGGCCGCCCGATCCTACATCAGTGAGGAGCAGCAGGCAACAAGCAGGATCCCAAAAGGACAAATACCGACAGGAACCCAACATCTTACCCACTTGCCTATAAGCCTCCGCCAAAATTTTCGAGGCTTCCCAGCCACGTCCTTCATATCATGATTTATTACGATTTTTTCAGATAACCCAAACGATCGCCGCAACAATAATCTGATGAGTGTGGTGGTGGACCACGCTCCACCAAAAACAAAGCCTGGCCATAAAGGAATCCCTCACAAGTAGGATGCCCAACCACCCTTCGAAGGACCTCCAGATGTATGAATCCAATTCCACCTTAAAAAAGAGATGATCAAAGGATTCCTCTTGTGGATTCGATTCACAACAAGAGCATTTGGAAGCAAGACTAAACCTAATCCTCCTAAGGCCCTGGTTTGTCGGCAACTTGTCTTTGATAGCATGCCACAGTAAAATAGACTACTTCAAAGGAATACACGAGAGCCATACCCCCAAAGTTGCCCCATCCCGTATGTGAGCAGGTCTCCCCACGGCCCACGTCGATGCTAGGGAGAACCCACATACCCCTGGTTCCTAGCAAAGTCTGTTCGGCCTAGTGGAAACCACCAGCCCTGAACCTAGGATAGCCCGGGCTGCCTCATCACCAAGCATCTCTCGGCAGCGGTCGAAATCCCAGCCGCCCTCCCCCGCAGATCCCGAATCTATAGTGACAGAGGGCCTGGCCGCAGATCCCAATCCCCAGCCTATCTTTCGACGTGTTCCACGGTAGCACCATCCCTAATACGCTGTAGAATAAGGTGTTCCCCCATGTCCCAACCTGAAGGAGCCACCACAAAATAGGAGAAGCCTTCTGGCCAGCTTGTAGCAAATAGAACGATCGACCCTTGACATACTATGCCGGCATGTACCGACTCCAAAGCATCTCCTGCGATCACAGTTTCCACCATATCTTGATAGAAAAGGCCGCTACCATCTCCTCCAGCCTTCTAACACCTATCACCCCTTCCTCATTAGGCTTCGAGATAGAGTCCCACGAGCTCCATTGGAATTTCCCCTGTTGTCTATCGACCCCCAAAAGGAGTTGAAGCAGCCTTCGATGCGTCTAGTACAAGCTTTGAAGGATTATATATATATATATATTATATATATTATATAATATATATATATGTGTGTGGGTGTGTGTGTGTGTGTGGTGTGTGTGTATGTGTGTGTGTGCGCGCGTGTGTGTGTGTGTAGATATATGTGTCATTGTAGCAATAGCAGCAGTAGGTAGCTAGTTGAAGCAGCTAGGAGTAAGGGTAATAGTAGGGTATTAGCCATAGTAGTAGGAACAACCAGCATAGTAGCAATAGGGTCAGCAGCAAACAACACACAGTAGGCAGTAGCAGACATAGGGGAGCATCAACAATAGCTAGGATAACGGTTTCAATAACAGTAGTTGTAGCACAGGTAGTGTGTTTATATGTTTGTGTGTGGATGTAGTAGTGTCAAGAGGGAGTTAATGTGTAAGGATATGTGTTTATGAGGTAGATATATGGGGGATAGATAGAGTACCACATAGACAATGGGTATGTGAGTATATACCAAGGGTATTTGGGTATATCTACGTAATATGTTGGATAGGTAAATGGTATATGTCGATTAGGTAAGGACTAAATATATAGGTAAGTAGCCTATAGTATAGGTAATGGAATGTTTATAGGTAGGCCGTAGCGTATGCTAAGGTAATGCTTGGTTAGGCATGTAGGCTAAGCATGGTAAATGGGTAAGGCTACATATATGCATAGGGCATGCATAGGGTAATGATAAGGTAATAGATATGAGCTAAGGTACATTGATACATGAGTCTATATATGTATATTACATGGAATACTACATAAGGTACAACTGGTATTATCTAGTATTAGCTAGGATACCTTGGTAGAGCTAGATAATGACTAGAAAACCTAGATAATGACTAGTTTGACTCTAGGAGCAAGATATTGACATAGTTTGACTCTAGAAACAGGGTATTGACCTAGTTTGACCGTAGAAGCAAGGTAATGACCTACTTTGACTTCTATGACCTAGAATTAACCTTGAAATCATATTTAATTTTGATATAAATGATTATCACTCCAAAACACTAATTGAAATTAATATTCTATATTTAGGTCTTCTTGGCACTATTATGGATACAGTTGATACTTCATATCGAATTTCAAGTGAGTATATTTTTTGATAATTTTTTGTTTATGATATCTTCTATGTTTCTTGTATCTAGTAGAGATATCCTTCAGCACATTTTCATACCCTCCTTATGCATGTCTTGTTCCTTGTAAGTGTTGATCATACACCGCACGTATAATTAATCAGACCATTTATCTTTGTACAAGTTCCCAAGTCGATCACATGTTGAAGCTAGTGCTCACTCACTTTGATAGTTTATTTCTTGATCTTATACATGATATTTCTTGCTCTTGTACTTACTTACAAAATTTCTACATATGGTACCTGTTCCATTATCATTTATTTCTATCTATTCACTATTACATAATTTATATCATTTTCTGGAACTGTTATTATAGGTATACTTTCCTCCAATCCTGATTGAATATTTTTTAGATAATTTAGAGGAAGTGGTGCCCCCCACTACGTACCTCAGGATGTAGTTTGAGTAGACTTGGAGATCGTGGCTCAGTAGGGACTAGTTCCAGAGAGGAGACACCACTAGTTGTGACTCAGCTAGTTTAGCTATTAGTACTAGATTTGTCTCCCGCTTTTGACACATTGAGATGTTATTATTTCTGAGACTCATGTTTATATTGAGATAGTTCGACTCATAGACTTTGGATGTGGATTTGGGTTATGTTATGGTTCTAGACTTCTCTTAAATTATTATTTCATATATTTTATGTCATTATTGTGCCATTTTTCTTTTTTATTTTATTGTGATTGAGTATGAGTTTTATCATTATATTGTCCTCCTTTTGGAGTTAAAATATCATTGATAGGTTGTAATACATATTCATGAGATGTACTAGTTAGTATCATTGACCTAGACAACGTTCTACCGTCGATACTGCAGTGTATGTTACACTTACCCATGTTCTTGTGCCCTTACATCGGGTACGGGTTATGACACTTCGAATCTTCATTCGAACCATTCCTCAAATTCCAAGCATGTTCTATCTATATCGCACCGACTACATAATCGTCCAATAGCATCTCTATTGATAGTTATCAAACATTCCATGAATTAAGTCAAACATATTCTCGTCTGAAAATATTTGATCCCGTACACATTTTGCTATCATCGACACAAACATATGTGTGTAATGTCCAACTCAACTCAGCCAACTATGCCTTACATGAAATCATATTTGTTCAACCAATTTCTTTCATGATATTTTACAAAATGTATAGGTTTATATGGAACATCCCGCAGAATATTGAGAGAGTGCATCATCATATCAATCACGAAACAATATCAGAGGTCAAATGATTTAAATTAAAAGTACAAGGACGTAAAACCATGCTCTGATACCATTATGTCATGTCCCAATTTTGTAGAATAGATCGTCGTCGCTTGGGCATCATCCACGCGAACCTGAGTTGTGCCCTCGCAAGACGAATAACATAACGGCCGATACAACATCTTAGCGACGGGGTTGTCATACAAAAGTCCCAAGCAGAAAAGTTAAACATTACAAATTCATGTACAAAATGATGCTCTTTATTGATATTGAAAATAAGAATACAAGGGCATGAAGCCAAGGTTACAAGTTAATCAAACTCACTTTCTCTCTGAATATAATCACTAAGATCTCTCGCTTCACTCACTTACAATCACTCATGGCCAAAAATTATGTCCCGTATGGGTAAAGACTCTAATGCGGCCACACACCTCGAAACGCCAAGGGACTCCATGTCTCGACGCATACAAACGGGCTCGGGCTCGAATGAGTAAGTAACTATACCCTGCATTGCAAACTGGTGGGGTTTCAGTACCAACCGTGTCACCACCACATTTTCATATAGGGTTATTTTTGACCAATTTAAATTTTGCTATTAGTGTGCCATTAGCATATTATTCATTTTAATTCATTGACTAGGAATTATATTTTGGATAATTTTAGTCATGGCTAGATTAGATGCATGGTTTAATTTAGAACCCAACCCACCTATTTTACATTAGCCTTTATTTAACAAATAGGAATAGAGTTTAATTAGAAGCTAGTTAACCCTTAATTAAGCCCAACCCATTTTCCTTGTGGCCGGCCAATATAGGGGGTGGTTCTCTCTCTTCCCATTCCTACAAGCTTCTCCACTCTTCCAATTTTTCTCAGTTCTTCTTCCATAGTGTGCTAAGGAAATTGGGAGTTCAAGGAAGAGATCTAGTAAGGATTTTGGGAGCCATTTTTTTTCTTCACTACAAAATTCATGGGTCCTTGAGGAGGAACAATTCTATATAGGTATTGATCGCTTTTGTCACATTTTCATAGTAAAGTCTTAGTAAACTAGTATGAGACCCCTGTAATGGCTAGATCTAACCTTCTATGTGGTGAAATAGGTGTCAAAGGACTCATTCCTAATAGATCTAGAGTTTAGAATGGTGAATTGGTGTAGGTTTGGTCCATGTGTCCTAATTATGGAATCCAAGGTTGTATCATGACACCATGTGGTACGCTTGGCCAATTGGACACATTTCTATATATAAATGTGTCTCTAAAGGAGCTCAATAGTATATTAGTAGCTATTGTCACATTTACAGGGATTTAGAGATGGAGATGTGTATCCATGCATCATGAAGCTTTTTGTGTCATAATTATGTCATATGTATCAAATGTATATTATTTATGAATGTTTATAATTAGGGAAAAATATGATATATATATGTTGTATATATATATATGTATAGTGTATGCTCATATAGAGATGTATAGTTGTAGATATGGTATATGTAATAATGTTTATATATGAGTATTGTCATGATCTGCACCTGATATCGGGGCACGAGGCCATGGGAACGTCCAGCCTACCTTGCAGCATCGATGGTAGAACGCTGTCTAGATCACTAACTATCTATCTCACAAAGTTATATAATATACCTGTCATAGATCTCAACTCCAAAATGAAGGACAAGTATGAATGATAACACTGAATACCAATCAATCTAAAGCACGATAAGATATTAAAAAGTCTAATAACTACAAAGTCTAAAACATTAACAACTTTCAAATACAATAACAATATCCAAATCTCTAATATAATAATAAGTCTCTATTATATATGCTAAAAATTCTAATAGTGAATATAACACAACCTATAATAGTAACTAAGCCCCTCGGTAATCACTCCTGAGTATCAGGTCCCATGGTTGCTATCCCTCCTCGGATCCGTAGAATATAGGACACAAGCCACCCGAGCAGTCATCTGAAAAATATATCCAGTCAGGATGGAACGAGCACACCTCTTCTAGCAATTCCAATTAAATAACAAAAACTATAAAATAATTATAGTAAGTAATATATGATGAACAGGAAAAGAATGAGTTAGGAAAAAATAGAACAATAGCTAATAAAAGTACAAGGAAAGTAAATATGGTGAACCAGAAGAATATGGCAATAGAAACAGTAAATGAAGATAACTAACTAGAACAGATGTGATATGAGTCTAGAAAGTATAATATGAATCCAGTAGAAAGCACTAAACTAGTGTGTTTTAAAATACCGCTTTTGACATATAAACGACTAGGGAAATACGGCACATCTTACACTTGGCAAGTGTACAACGGTTATTTTTCCAGATTAGACCAGTAGGGTGATTCCAGCATGTGTATGAATGTTTACATGTCTACTCGAGTATTTCCTACCCGACTAGTACACGTGAATCCATACCCTGACACATAAATTAAGTACAAGTCTAGCCAGAAAGTAAGTATTGCCAATAGGTGATTCCAGTAGGCAGTTCTAGTGAGTGATTCCAGAAATAGAGGCCAAACAGGTAAGATGCATGTGTTGCAAGTAAATGAATCCAAAAATATCAATTCGTATCATGTTAGAGAATCATGTAATACTATACTATAAACTGAATCATAATAATTATCAGATAATAAAAAACTATCATATAATGTACTCATCTGCGATCCTGAGTAGTAAATGAATCAAGGTCCAAAGTGGAGTCACAAAAATCTATATATGAGATATACAGAGTTACTTGGTATTCTAGAGTAAACAATATATTTAAATACATTAATTATATGTTTCTGGGCCTTTTCTAGGTCATCGAAATCAAATTAGGTCAAAGTCAGTCAAATTAAGTCAATTCTAGGCTTTCGAGGTCAAACTAGATCAATTTGACTTATATGTTGACTTTTGGGTCAATCTGGTCAACCTTGGTCAAATTGAGTCAACCTAGGTTAGGTTAACCTATTTAAATACATAGGCAAAGCCTAATTTCCATTACCTATCTATCTATATATTACCTTTGTAGGGTAACCCTTACCTTAAAAAAGTCGTAACTAATATCTTAGTCTATATCCTAAGGTATCATTCTCTATACTACTCCTAACATACCTTTCTATTGCCGTTACATCACTTTGGTAATTTCCTATCCAGGTAAACCCATATTACCCGTACACTCTACATGTATATATATACACTCTAATATCCCTACAATATGTATGAGTCAATATATATATATATATATATATATATATATAATATATATAAGTAGATAGATAGATAGGTACATAGATAGATACATAGATAGATAGATACTTAGATAGATATATAGATAGGTAAGTAGGGTACTGTCACCAAAGACTAACGAACACTGCTCACTCACGCCACTGATAACTACTATTGACACACACCACAACATACCTCACATATTGCCTTGACACTTAGATACACTCTATAGGGTACACATTGGCTAAGACACAACAAAGGACACTCGAGTACCTGTCACACTCATGTATCCTCACATAGGTATATTACAAACACTTGTTACTCAACTCTAAACTCTGACACAGAGTGTTCACTAAATCCATGTATCAGTCCACTTACGCTACTGTTGTCACTCTCCTTATATAAGCCCACTTTCCGATTTTTTTATATATTTTGATATGATTAACTTTTATGGTTATTAGGATTTGTACCTAAGCTCATAAGAGAGCTATGATCGTATTATGGTCATTTGGCCCTTATATAGTTTATATAAGCATTGTTTAATTATTTTATAGCTTATTATAATTTTTAGAGATTTTTAGATATTTATTTATTAAGGTTTAATATTTTTAATGACTTTCAAGATTTTAGAATAGGTTTATTTGAGACTATTTTGAGACCCAGTATTTTATGTCGGCTCTAGTAGGTTATAAATATTTTCTATAATTTTATAGAATTTTTCTGCAATTTTTAGATATTTATTTTATTAAGTTTTATATATTTTAAAGGCTTCCAATATTTATTATGATTCCATGTGAGACTAATATGAGGTAAATTATTTTTATTTATATTATAGTAGGTTAGATATATTTTTTGTAAATTTTTATAATTTTTTAGAAATTTTTAGGATTTTATTTGAGTTTATTTGGCCGTAGAATAATTTTTAAATCATTTTCTGTAATTAATTATCCAGTCATACCCAGTCAGCGCTGGCCGGACCCACCCGTCAGCCATTGCAGCGCCCAGTCAGCAGGTGCTGACTGTACCCTATATATATATTTTCGCTGAACAGTAAGCCCTAATTTAATTCTGGCCGATTTATGAAAACTTGTTCCAAGAAGACCCCCGACTTCCCGAGGCGATTGCGGACAGCCCAGACCTCGGATTTGCGCGCCATTTTTTTTGCTCGATTTGTATTGAGGTAATATTTCTGAATATGTAATTTATTTTCTTATACTTTCTTCCTAGATTTTGGAGAATTCGTAGAGTGTCGGTTGTCCGAAACTTGACACATTTTGGTATTTTCGAGATTCCGGGAGGACCGGAAATTGAAATCACAAACCGTTTGAAGTTTCGAAAAGATAACTGTCATGCCCCAGAACCAGAATACTGGAGAGGGGAGAAATACAGCCAGCTACATATATTAAAGTGCAAACCACCTTGCAATACAATCATGGCTGTCTAGATGCCGCCTGAGGGTTTATCTACAAGCCATCAGTCTCTTAAGGTCGAGAACAAGCCTAGTGTCTCAATCTCAAGCAAGTAAATACATGTTACAAGATGGTAGATCATCAAACATATAAAGTAAGGTATCCTAAACATTACATATTCAATGATCATGAAGCTAGTCATACAAAATGCGAAGACTAGCAAGAGTTTCAGTAATACATGATCAACCATAGGATTTTTAATCATGTTACAGCCCATAGGCAGACAGTAAGTAAAGTATACAACACGAGATAACACTTGCTCGGCGGCTAAATGCCTCAAAAGAATAATTTTACAATTAGAGTGGGAGAGCAAAATAAACCCACTCGTTGTCAGGATTTCTTCTAGTGTTCACCATCTGACAGGAAGGCTGAAAGATCCTCGGGAGCTACTCCAAAATCTGGCCATACAAAACCAGCTGGGTCACACCCCAAAAGAGCAAGTGTCACAAAGGAGGCTTCACTTAAGAACTAAAACCAGCATGCCAGAACATAAAAAAAGAAAAGAAGAAGAAGAAGAAGAAAGACATAAAATATAAATAGGGTAACAAATGACGAGAGAACGAGGAACTATTCCGGAGGTCATGTTACAACCCGAAAACCAAACAAGGACCGGGGTTGTAACCCTTTACCTGAACAGAACTTAGTCTCTCATTATTTACTAAAAAAAGTAACGCATAAGCAATCATGTCCCGAAATAGCCATATACTGGATCTAAACAAGACTAGACTAGACTCCATCCAACAATCATGGCTAAGCAATGAGTACGGCTTGATACTCTAACTAACTAGGGTTATCACAAGCCTAGTTACTAGCAAGATGCAATGAGATGTTCCAGCAGTCACAAGCCCTGCAGACTAAATCTAGGTTATCAAGTTGCGGGTTGAGAGTATGAGTGGGTACATCGCCCGGGAGACAAATGTACCCTTAGGTGACTTGAATGGTGCAACACATGGCAGTGTGCAGGAAATGTGCCCTACTCGTCGGCAGGCTACAAGTCCGCTTAAGATCCAAGATAACGGACTGCCTGTACTGGAAAATCTTTTTATGAACTATTTGATCAATCTAGTCATTAACCTAGTCATATTCAGTTATAAATCCCTGACCGTGGTAACCAAGAATTCATGTCCTAGACATGATGCAGAAGAGACTTGTAGCTTGTTCACACATACACAACGTTCAACGATGTCAATATAAAAGTATCTAGCCGTTGCAACAGTATTCAAGATTATATGTCATGTTTATTTGTCAAGAGTGCGCCACGACGGACCACTATCATGTATTATCAAGTCAAGGTTACTTGTTAAGAGTACGCCACAACGGGCCACTATCATGTCATGTTACTTGGTACTTGTTAAGAGTGCATCTTAACAGGCCACTATCGTATTCTATCCTTACATTATCATGAATGAGAGAAACTTGCATAAAATAGCTAGTAACATATTCTTGAAGCCAAGAAAAGGATCTACAACTTTTATGTTGGGAGTTGGAAGAACTCTGGCCACAAATCAGCCAAATAGGGCATAAAACAGCCAAAAATAGCCAAAATAGCACTATACGGCCAGGCACTATGCATCTATACGAACTGGCAATATGCGGCCAGGCACTATGCATCTATGCAAACTGGCACTGTGCGGTCAGGCACTATGCATCTATGCGGACTGGCACTCTATGTAGCCAGGCACTATGCATCTATGCAGACTGGCACTATACGGCCAGGCACTATGTAGCCAGATACTATACAGCTATGCGGACTTGTACTATGCGGCCAAGCACAATACATCTATGCGAACTGGTAGTATCCAGCCATGCACTATGCATCTATGCGGACTGGCACTATGCGGCCAGATACTATGCATCTATGCGGACTGGCACTATGCAGGCACTATGCATCTATATGGATTGGCATTATGCGGCCAGGCACTATGCATCTGTGGAGACTAGCACTATACGGCCCGGCACTATGCATCTATGCGGACTGGACTACGGCCAAGCACTATGCATCCGTGCAGCTGGCACTATGTGGCCAGACACTATACATCTATATGGACTGGCACTACGGCCAGGCACTATTATCGTCCCTACCAGAACCAGGTCAGATGAACATAGAAGATGTCCAAATCTTATTTTGGCTATAATTCCTCAAAACAAGTCAAAATCTAACTTTTTAAAGGTCCATTTTGGGTAAAATCGAATTCTCTAACATAAAACAAACAAAACTTAAAATTAATGAAGTTTGAGATCAAAACCCAAGAAAACTGAAAAGTCTACAAACTTAGATCTGAAAAATCCATCCGTCCAAACCAAAAACTCAAGTTCTAAAGATGCTTAGAATCATGTAGAGAAGAAGATAGAACAATAAAATAAAAGATCCATCATGAAGCAAGTTGCAATTGCCTAAGATCTCTAGGTTGGTAGGAGAGTAATGGAGGAAGAAGAAGAAGAAGTAATGAATAAGAGAGAGAGAAATAAGGGGTGGTTGGGCTTTACATGGAGAGGATTTTCTCATAATGAACCAAGCCCAATCAAACCAGCCAAACCAAAATAAACCAAGCCAAGTCATTACCAACCAAGACTAGGCTAGCAAGTCAAGTCTAACTACGGGTCACCTGACAAACGTTAGAGATCTCGTATACGCATACGAAAATACGTATAACGAAAACGGAGTAACAAATCTACCCACCTTAAAAGAATTTTGTCCTCGGAATTTAATCAAGAGGCTAGAGATGTCGGGGCAGGCTATATTAATGATAAGCAAGCTATGACTACTAGTCAAGGAATCATTCATGCTAGCAAGGAATTAAAAGCATAAGGCATAAGGAAGATATTATACCTTATGGGTCAAACAGGTGTAGATATCGCGAGCGGATATCATCCTCACGCTCCCACGTTGACTCACCTAAAGAGTGGTGACCCAAGCAACATGGACTGAACTAATAGTCTTGTTCTTGAGTACCTTCTCTCTTTGGTCCAATATGGATACGGGCCTTTCCTCAAACGAAAGGTTGGTACCAACAACCAATTTCGAATGATCAAGGATATGGCTCGATCGAGATATACCGTCGTAATTAGAATACATGGAACACGTCATGTACCTCACATAACGACGATAAAGAGCAAGACGATAGGACACATCACCTACTCGCTTGAGAATGTCAAACGACCCTATATAGCTAGGACTAAGCTTTCTCCGTACGCCGAATCGAATGACGCTAGGGTAGGTGAGATCCCAAGGAACACGTGGTCGCCGACTGAAAACCCAAGGGATGCAGATGAGAATCGACCAATGGCGTTGGCGATCTTGGACAACTCGATGATGATCTCTGACTTGTCTGACCACCTCGATTGTCTGCGTAACATCTCTGGATCAAGCATCTGCCTCTCATCTATATCATCCCAGGCTAACGGGGATCACTTCCTGCCATACAGTGCTTCAAAGGGTGCCATATGGATACTGGCCTGAAAACTGTTGTTAAAGGAGAAACTAGGTACAGGTGATCTTCCAACGAACCACCGAAGTCCAGCGTACAAGATGCAACATATCTTTAAGAGTCTGAATAGTGCGTTCTGACTGACCATCTGTTTGCGGATGATATGCTGAACTGAACTTGAGACGAGTTCCCAAACTCTCTTGAAGACTCCACCAAAAGTACGATGTGAATCTTGAATCTCTGTCTGATATGATACTAACTGGCACTTCATACAATCTAATCATTGCCTGAGGTACATCTCTGCTAGCTGATCCGTCGACTGACCAATTCTGAAGGGAAGACAATGAGCTACCTTCGTGAGACAATCAACTATAACCCAGATAGTATCTCTCCCAGCTATGGATTTAGGTAACCTAGTTACAAAATTTATGTTAATATGCTCCCATTTCTATTCTAGGATCGATAAAGGTTGAAGAAGTCCAGCTGGACTCTGATGTCCAGCCTTAACTTGTTGGTAAACTAAACATCGGAAGACAAATAGGGCTATCTCCCTCTTCATGCCATTCTACCAAAAATGCTGACAGATGTCTTGGTACATCTTCGTGCCATCGGGATGAATTGAATATTGAGAACTATGAGCCTCTGCCATGATCTCCTGTTGATATCACCACTGGATACACAAAGGCGCCTCCCATGTCGGAGTGTACTATCATCATGAATGCATAACTCTGCTCTCTATCTTGCTACACATTCTGCTCTAAGCTACCGAAGCTTAGAATCGCTGATTGTACCATTTTGATCCTCTCACTATAATGGACTGAACTTGCATCTGGCCATCAATGCATATTGGTAGGGAGAACTATCTCTATCCCTATTCTGAATGACTACTATAACTTTGGTTGTGCTGTTAGGAAATAAACTCCAGCTCTTCTGCTCAATGCATCCGCTACTACGTTGGCCTTCCCAGGAGGATACTGCAGGTTGATGTCATAATCCACAAGTAGCTCTAGCCATCTCCTCTGACGCATGTTAAGATCCTTCTGAGTAAACACATACTTAAGACTCTTGTGGTCGGTGAAAATCTCCACCCGATCTCTACACAAATAATACCTCCATAACTTAAGTAAAAAACTACCGCTGCTAATTCCAAGTCATGGGTTGGGTTTCTCTCATGATTACAAAGCTAACATGACGCATAAGCTACTAACTTACCATGTTACATCAATACGCATACTAATCCTCTGCCTGAAGTCACAATAAACAGAAAATCCTCCAGTCCCATCTGGAAGTGTAAGAATGGGGGCCGTCATTAATCCTTGCTTCAACTTCTCAAATTAACTCTAACACTCTACTGTCGAAGCAAACTGCACATCCTTACGGATCACAGCATCATGGGCGCTAAAATCCAAAAAAAATCTGATACGAATCGCCAGTAATAGCCGGCCAATCCTAGGAAACTTCGGACTTCAGCGGCGGTGCTGAGAACTGGCCATGTCTCTATAGCTACTATCTTCTGGGAGTCAACTTCCACTCCACCTCTGGTGATGATATGACCTAATTACGAAATGCAATCAAGCCAAAATTTTACTTACTAAATTTCGCATAAAACTGGTGTTTCCTGAGAATCTGAAGAACTACACGAAGATGCTGCTCATGCTCCGCCTCACTGTGCTATAGACCAAGATGTCGTCTATAAACACTACCATGAACTGGTCCAAATAGGGAATAAAGATACGATTCAAGAGGTCCATGAATACGGCTGGCACATTGGTCGCTCCAAATTGCATAACAAGGAACTCCCAATGTCCGTATCTTAATCTGAACGCTATCTTTGGGATGTCTTGCTCTCTAACTCTGATCTGATAGTACCCCGACCGTAAGTCAATCTTTGAGAATATTGGCTCTACTGAGTTGATCGAATAAATCATCTATCCTTGGTAGAGGATATCTGTTCTTGATTGTTACAGAGTTCAAGGTACGATAATTAACACATAATCTTGATGTACCATCATTTTTTTCACAAGAAGCATCGGGGCTCCCCAAGGCGATCCGCTAGCACGAATGAATCCCTTAGTTCTGAGTTCTTGAATCATCTTGTACAGGATCTCCAACTCTAGTGGTGCCATTCTATCGACTCTCTCTGATACTGGTGCCGTCCTGGAATCAAATCAATGGTGAGCTCTATCTCACTCTCTCTCTGGCGGCATGCCTGCGAGCTCTTCGGGAAATACATCAGAAAATTCTTCTACTCTAGGAAACTGAACTACTGCTACTACCGCCATCTACAATACTGGTGGAGAAGGTTCTACTTCGCCTCTAAAAAATAAAAACTTTTCTTACCGGGAATACCAAAAATAATCCTGCCAATATGGCAGTCTATTCTTGCATATTGATCCTTCAACCAATCCATTCCAGGACCACATCATAGTCAGTCATCGGGAATTCTATCAATCTAGCAAAAAAACTCTCTACCGCTAACTACGATTCGACACGAGGAAAAGACTCTATCTACTCCCATAAGACTATTACCAGTAAGTATATTGAGCCTTACTGATAATGACTCGGGCTCCAGTCCTATCCGTGTAGCGAATCGTGCAGACATAAATGAATACGATACACCCGAATCAAATAATATTGATACTGGAAAAGAGTTGACGAGAATGGTACCTGCCACCACCTCACCTGATGCTAATTCATCTGCTACCGTCAGAGCCATAACCTGACCATGTCCTTTTGGTGCTGGTCCCCTCTGTTGGAAACCTCTCTGCCGGTTCTGATTCTGAGCTTGGGCAAACTGTTGAGCCTCAGGCAGAAATGTCCTCGAAGGCTGGTACTGCTGCTGTACTGGTGCTAGACCCCTAACCTATAGACTAGTTAAGTTGATGCCGATGAGCTGGCACTATACAGGCAGGACCCTATCTTGTGATCTGGTGCCCCACATGCTAAGCAAAATCCCTATGCTCTACGACACTCTAATACTACATGCCCTAGCTTTCCACAATGAGTGTAGCCCATTGCGGAAGACTGCTTCTGCTTCTGCTGAGGATACGTTGGTGCCGAATGCTGAACCGACGAAACTGGGGTCGCCCTCCTAGGAACTCCAATTGTCAATGCCCTAGCTGCCGAAGCTGGTGCTGATGACTGGAATATCTATCCATGAGATCTCTTCCTCCCTCCGGCTCGATCTACTATCCTCTAAGAAGAATACTCATACCTCTTGCTGCTCGTAAGACGGCATCAAACATCTCGTGCTCAAACTGCTCTACTAATATATTGATCTCTAAGTGAAGCCTGCTGGAATCGCTGGGCTCGGTCCAATTTGGTTGCCACCAAGGCGAGAGCAAACCGACTAAGTCTAGAAAACTCGGCTGCATATCCATCGATCGTCCTTCCTATCTGCTTGAGATTAGTGAATCTCGTCTGCAGATCATACCGAGCTACTGTGTTGAAATACTTCGTTAGAAACTTGTCGCTGAATACCGCCCACAAAACAGGCGTCGCTAATCCAACTGCTAACATCGCCCACAAGGTACGGGCTAAGTCTAATAATTGTAGGCGCACAACGGCCACATTCTCTCCTTCGGGAATCCTAGCTGCCTCCAAGATAACTTCTATGTTCTGAAGCCACGCATCAGCAGCGATCACATCTTCACTGGCATTAAAGAAAGGAGGGTTCAAGCGCTTGAAGCTGTTGGCTGCGTTGTTCCCTTGGTAACCAACTCTGCCCATGGCATCTTATACTGTCTAGTACAGGGCATCGCCCCGATGATCTTGTGATGCAAGCAATTTCCGGATATGCAAGCAATTCCCGGATGAGTCCCACCAGGGTTCCATTATCAGGCTCTGCATGCTGGACGGGTTTAACTGGAGGGCTCTGGATCTCCGAAATGCATGACTCGGGAGGCTGCTCCAGAGTGTTGGGCTTGATCCCCAGGTTGCTGCTAGTTCACTGGAGGTGCTCCACCTCGCTGATCGGTAGGACCAGGAACTATGTCATCGAAGAAATGACATGAGAACAAAAAGGAAGGACCGGGATAGATCAGGGATATAAGCATGTAATCAGGCCAAGATTTTAGGAAGATTGGAAAGCACGAGTAGAGATCAAGGGCGAATGCTGATTGAGACATCTATTTAGTAAAACTCACACACTTAATTTACAAGACCTGTATGGGCCACCACTTAAATCGTGTCACGTCCCAGAACAAGAATACTGGAGAGCGGGGGACAGACACAGCCAGCTACATATATTAAAGTGCAACCCACCTCAATACGGTCACGACTGTCTAGAGATATGATTATCTACAAGCCATCAGTCTCTTAAGGTCAAGAACAAGCCTAGTGCCTCAATCTCAAGCAAGTAAATACTTGTTACAAGATGGTAGATCATCAGACATACAAAGTAAGGCGTCCCAAACATTAAATATTCAGATGATCATGAAGCTAGTCATACAAAATGTGAAGACTAGCAAGAGTTTCAGTCATAGATGATCAATCCTAGGATTTGTTAATCATGTTACAGCCCGTAGGCAGACAGTAAGTAAAGTATGCAACACGAGCTAACACTTGCTCGGCGGCTAAATGCCTCAAAAGAATAATTTTACAATTAGAGTGGGAGAGCAAAATAAACCCACTCATTGTCAGGATTTCTTCTAGTGTTCACCATCTGACAGGAAGGCTGGAAGATCCTCGAGAGCTACTCCAAAATTTGGCCATACAAAACCAGCTGGGTCAGGCTCCAGAAAGAGCAAGTGCCACAAAGGAGGCTTCACTTAAGAACTAAAACCAGCATGCCAGAACATAAAAAAAAAAGAATAATAAGACATCAAATATAAATTGGGCAATAAATGACGAGAGAACGAAGAATTATTCCGGAGGCCAGGTGACAACCCGTAAACCAAACAAGGATCGGGGTTGTAACCCTTCACCTGAGCAGAACTTAGTTTCTTATTATTTATTGATAAAAGTAACCCATAAGCAATTATGTCCCGAAATAGCCATGTACTGGATCTAAATAAGACTAGACTGGACTGCATCCAACATTCACGGCCAAGCAATGAGTACGGCTTGATACTTTAACTAACTAGGGTTATCATAAGCCTAGTTACTAGTAAGATGCAATGAGATGTTCCAGCAGTCACAAGCCCTGCAGACTAAATCCAGGTTATCCAGTTGTGGGTTGAGAGTATGAGTGGGTACATCGCCCGGGAGACAAATGTACCCTTAGGTGAATTGTATGGTACAACACATGACAGAGTGCTGGAAATATGTCCTACTCGTCGGCAGGCTACTAGTCCACTTGAGCTCCCAAATAACGGGACTGCATGTGACTGGGAAATTTCTTCATGAACTATTGATCAATTTAGTCATTAACCTAGTCATATTTATTATAAATTCCTGACTGTGGTAACCAGGAATTCATGTCCTAGACCTGATGCAGAAGAGACTTGTAGCTTGTTCACATACACATAGTTCAACCAAGCTGTTAAGATAAAAGTACCTAGTATGTCGAGATAGCCATCACAACAACATTTAAGATTACATGTTATGTTTACTTGTCAAGAGTGCGCTATGACGAGCCACTACCATGTATTATAATGTCAAGGTTACTGTTAAGAGTGCACCACAACGGGCCATTATCATGTCATGTTACTTGTTACTTCTTACTTGTTAAGAGTACGCCTTAACAGGTCACGATCGTGTTCTATCCTTACATTATCATGAATGAGAGAAACTTGAATAAAATAACTTGTAACATATTCTTAAAGCCAAGGAAAAAATCTATAACTTTCATGTTGGGAGTTGGAAGAAACTCTGGCCACAAATCAGCCAAATAGGACATAAAATAGCCCAAAATAGGCACTATGCGGCACTGTCACCCTCACTTTCCAAATAAAGATAATATGGTTATTTTCTATTATTTTATAATATTTAAATAATTATTTAAATTAGTTGTTAATATAATTACCTGGATAATTTTAAACAATTATTATATATATATATATAATATATATATATATATATATATAATATTATATATATTTATATATCTATTATATATATATATATTATATATTAATATATATATATAATATATGTATATCTGTATGTGTGTGTGTGTGTGTGAAAAAGAAAAGGAAAGAAATTTTAAATTATATTTTTAAAAATAGAAATATTATAGAAAAATATTAAAGGGATATATTATATATATATATATATATATTATATATAATATATAATATAATATATATATATATATATATATATATTATATTATATATATATATAGATATATAATAATATATTTATATAAGGAAATCCCCTCTTTTATTATCAAGGCTCAAAATATAGAAGCCTGACCACGTATACAAGGCACAAAAAGACTACGCCTATACAAGTATACCCAAAAAGGAACTAAGAGAAGGAGCTACTACACAACTACTAAGAGCTAGGTATTGGTCGGGGACCAGAATGCTCTCAGACTATGGGTGCACAGAGTGCTCCGTTACGAATTTGGCGGAAGACTTTCCGAATGAGCTGGTCGGCTGAGTATTGGTGACCTTCGTATCTTACCTTGTTGCGGTTCTTCCAAATCACGTACGTGGCGGCCGCTGCGACGATCTAGTGGCCGTAGGAAGCGAAACCCATGAGGCCGCCAGATCATGGAAGCGTCCACTACCCGGCTCGATGTTGTAGTGCTGGTTAAGGGTCCTCCAAGTGCTGTCTTGTAGGATCCCCTGACAGAATGTGTGGTCAATGGTCTCCGTCTGACGATCAGGGCAGCAAGTACAGGCAGACGCTAAGCTAATCCCCATGGTGTTTAGGATCTCGTCGGTTGACAGCTTCTTTCTAATGACTCTCCACATGAGGAAGGACCACTTCTTAGGGATGCATGTTTGCTAAAAGTACGCAATAGTGCACTGCGGCTGCCCGTCCTTTGGACAGCGATCCTCGCCGACTTCACCGAGAATGCCCTGGAGGCCTCGAGAGTCCACCTCAGCGCATCGGCTTTGCTTCCGAGACTTAATCCGATCCGTCGGATGCTGTCTACCGTATCGTTACCGGATCATTCACGAATTTTGTCCCAGTTCCAGTCGTTAGTAATTGATTTTCATAAGTCTTTGATCCTACTATCTCTTGGGGTCTCCGTGAGACTCGGAATAAGGCTGTCCCCGGTCCATCACTCCAAGAATGGGTCCGAATTGCCTACACCCAATTGGAGTCTCATCGCAGGCTCGACGAGGTCACGAATGATAAGGATACGATGCCAAGTAGCTGAGGATCTGCTGTTAGAAATGGCTAGTATTGGGTGGTATACTTGAAGTACCTGGCCTTCATAAACCTGGTCCATAAGTTCTTGCTCGTACGAAGTTCCACCATAATTTCATGGAGAAGGATTTTACGATGTAGGTGAGTTTAGTAAATCCCAGACCCCCTTTCTCGGTAGAGTAGGCCATAGATTCCCAGCTAGTCCAGTGATGCTTGTTTTGTCCATTGCAATGCCCCCAAAAGAAATTACAGAGGATCTGTTCAATCGAATCGAGAACCTTCATGGGCGGGGAACACGCAGCCAGTGTATGGATGGGGATGGAGGTAAGCACGTTTGATGAGGATCATCTGCCTAGGGATAAAGTGGCATTATGCCACCCTTCAATTTTATTCCTGATTCTAGTAATCAAGTTCTCAAAGATGCGAGCGTTGGATTTCCCGTACACAAGGGGGCAACCGAAGTAGTTGAACGGGGGGTGATCAACAGAGAAGGATGTTAAGTTGGAAAGATTGATTGCGTGGTCTCTTTTGATGTTGTGGTGGGCATAGATTACGCTTGGAAGGATTGATCTTCTGGCCAGAGCGTCTAGAGTACCTCTGCAGAGTGTTGTGGACCACTTCTACCACTCCAATGTCCCCGAAAGAGAAGATAAGTAAATCGTCGGCGAAGACAAGGTGGGTGATGGTAGGGCCCACTGGATGTGATAATATTGGAAGTTCGGGGTGTTGACCATGTTGTTAAGGTTTCTACTCAGGGCATCTGCTGCTATGATAAAGCCCGTGGAAGAAAGAGGGTCGCCCTGTCTAACTTCGTGGCTGGATTTGAAGAATTCTTCGGCCTGACCGTTGATGACCGTGGAAAACCATGAGTTGCTGATGGATCTCCACATGGTGTTGGTCCAAGTTTCCGAGAATCCGAAAGTCCTGAAGACCCAGAGCATAAATTGCCAATCCAGTCTGTCATAAGCTTTCTCAATGTCTATTTTGACGGCTATGTTTCCCCCTCTTGCTAGAAACTTCATGCAGGTGATTAACTCCTGGGCCAGCATAATATTGTCCTGGGTTTCTTCCTTGAACAAATCTGCTTTGCTCCTCGAAAATGATTTTGGGGAGAATTCCTGCCATTCTGGTGACGATGATCTTGGAAATGATTGTTGGTGAAAGTACAAAGACTGATGTGTCGATAATCGCAAAAAGACACCGGGTTGTCTTTCTTCAGGATAAGGATGAGCTTAGCACTAGAAATGGCTTTGGGGTAAGTGGCTCCTTCGAAGAATGTAATAGCCGCTTCGGTAATATCATGCTTGATAATATCCCAGCATGAGCGAAAGAAGACCCCAGAAAAGCCGTCCGGGCCGGGTGAACTGTGCTCGTTCAGATCCCACACTGCGTCTTTCACTTCCTGGCCAGTCGAAGGACGTTCCACCTGGATGTTGTCGGTGTTGTTATTGAGTCGGAGGATTTGGTCCAGGAAGGGTCTATCTTTGTGAACCGTCTCTTTGGAGAATAATTTAGAGTAGAAATCCGCAGCAGCCTCTTGGATGCTATTATGGTCTGTAATGATGTTCCTATTGTCGTCTGTCATGTGGTGAATCGATAGCTTCTGTCTGCGGTCGTTGACGCATGCATAGAAGTATTTCGAGTTTTTATCCCCTTCGATGTCCCATTTCAACCTCGCTTTCTTTTTCCAGAAGTCAGTTACCACTTTGAGCCTGAATTTGAGCATAGTCTTGGTGAGGTTCAAGGCTTTTCTGGCCGCCTTAGAGCGGTCCGAAGCAAATTTAGCTTCAGTACGGGTGACATCATCCTCCGTACGGCTTGAAAAATGTCCCCTTAGGCAAGTTTGCTCCAATTGGACAGAGTATCCTCGTACTTTGAGCTTGTTGATCACTTGCGACAGGGGGTTGGAAGAATCTTCCTGGTTCCAAGCTTCCGCGACGATGCCCAAGAATTAGGGATGATCGGCCCAGAAGTTGAGGAATTGGAAGTTCTTTTTGAATGGATTGGTATTTTTTTAATTTCAAGCAGCAGGGGTACATGGTCTGATTTTGAAGTTCTTTTTGAATGGATTGGTATTTTTTTAATTTCAAGCAGCAGAGGTACATGGTCTGATTCTGAGGAGTTGAGATAGGATAGGTTGGTAGTGATCCCTATCCTATGGCAAAGAGCGTTCGTGAGGGCCCTGTCTGGGCGAGAGTATTGACGACGGTCGCCTTACTGCATGTTGCACCAGGTAAAAGCATTGCCGGTGAACTGAAGGGTGGCAAATTGAGCATTGAAGATAAAGTTATTAAAGTTTTGCATGGCCGATATGGGTGGGGGCCGTCCTCCGACTTTCTCTTCTCTGCATGTGATAGCATTAAAGTCCCTGATGTAAAGCCAAGAGAGAGTTGGTGTGGTGGTGATGAATGTCAAGAAGGTCGTTCCAGAGATGTTTTCGCTCTGCGATATCACAGCTGTCGTGGACCGCTGAAAGGATGCTGCGTTGTGGGAGCAAGGGGTGTTCCCACCAGCATGAGAGAGCCTGCCGGGAGTCCTGGATGACCCCTATGTTGACGTCCTTCGAGCAGAGGATCCAAATGTCGTGTCTGCCTGCTATGGCCTTCGGGAGGCCCAGCTGCAACTGGATTGATTAAAATCTTTTGGGGAGGATTTTGGGTTCTATAATAATGAGGATATCGATCTTGTGGATTTTTTGAAGGCCAAAAATTCTTCTAATAGTAGGTTTGTTCGCCAGACCGCGGATATTCTACGAAAGGATGTTAAGCATTAATAAGTTGGGGGGTTTTGTTCCGCTTGGTGGCGGATCTGGTTTGGATGGTTGAGGTTTCGTCGGTTCCTTTCTTGGCATTGTCCCCACATGGGGGTGATGCTCCTACCTTTTACGAGGTGGAAGGGTAGCTAGTAGGTTGCTGTGGGCCCGTGGAGAGGTCTACCAATTCTCCAGCGAATTCCATGATGAGGTCCTCATAGGGGATGACCAGGGAGTTACTGATGCTCCCAATCGGAGGAGTAGTTCGCTGGAGAGGGTACCCGACGGCTTGAATTTGTAGTCCTCTCCGCACTTGGTCTGGCCCGAGGATAGCAAGGACTTCTTCCACAGGATTTGTTGGTGCGTTGTTGATCTGCGATACCTGTGTCGATGATCGGCTCTACGACCTCGGGTTAGGGGGTTAGGTGATGACTCGGTAAGCGCTAGCTCAGCAAGGGGACAAACAGACTCCGATAGTGGTTCCGCATCTCCCGAATCTAGAACGTCGAATTGGTTGGAGAGAGTGAGATCCTGGGTGTTGAAGGGGATCAGGTCTTGGATCAGGGCTTTGCTAGAGGGCTCACTGTGGTCTGTAGAAGCATGGAAAAGAATAAAGAAAGATCCATGCGGCCGAAGATCCCCATGCGGCTCAGGGACCCATGCGGCTTAAACATCTATACGGCTCGAATAGCCCCATGCGGCCCAGAGAGGAGCCACGTGGCCCTCAACAGCTCTTCTATTTGTCTTCTACTATAATGCCTTGACGGCTGACAGCTCTGACCAATGACAGAAAGATGCAATAATAACTCTGTCATAATGTCAGACTCCTAGGGAAACGAAAGAAATTTTGACACAATCCGTCAAACTCCAAAGACCTTTATGCGGCCTTGACATATGGACAGTCGCATGCGGCTCAGACAGAGGCCACCCATGCGGCTCAGACAGAGGCTACCCATGCAGCTCAGGTAGAGGCTACCCATACGGCTCAGGCAGAGGCTACCCATGTGGCTCACGAGGACTATCTCCATGCGGCTCACGAAGAAAGCACCCATCATGCGGTTACCTACGCTCATGCGGCTCAGACCACCACCATGCGGTTCAAATGTTCAGGGGCCACTCCCAAGCAGCCTTGACACATGGCCGGCCTTATCCGGTTCAATGGGGAGCAGTCCTCATGTGGCTCAGATTTCTAAGTGGCTCGCAGTTAAGACACGTGGCATGATAATGGGACACGTGGCATCAAATCGACTGAAATCCATCAACAAATCCTAATAAAATATTGGGATCAAATCAGATCATTTGCAATCAATCAAATTGAACACGTGGCAGAAGATCCGAGCTTAGCATAACAAATCGTAAAGATTTATGGCAATCATCATTAATTGTCCATAGACATTTGATGCAATCATATTAATTGCTCAAAACTATTATGAACGGCCCAGATTTATTGATCCTTAACCGCCGACTTTTAAGAATGGGCAATCATTGCAAACCCTAATGATGCCCCCCACTCTTATAAATAGAAAGGTGCCATTCTCTTGCAACAGAGACAGACAGAGAGACGAAGGAGAGAGACATAGACGAACAGAGAGCAGAGAGCAGAGGGAGAGAGAGCACTCCCCCCTCGGATCCAGAGAGTCAGAGAGAAATTAAAAGGAGAGCATTTCTTCATCAACGCCAAGCAGTTCTTCTACAGAGCCAAGGCTGCACCTGATCGTCCAAGGAGTAAGGCAGAGCTGCCGTCGCTTTTCTGAGCCTCATCGTCCCCCCAGAATCTAAAATAAACAATTATACTTAGATTGCTGTACCTAGGTTTTCGTCCCTAGGCTTTCTTTGTACAAGCGAGTTTGTATTGTGAGTCTAAGTTCAGTCCTCCGATAATTATTCTGTTCTTTTACAATCAATGGCAAACACGATGGCGACTCTTCTGGGGACAAACTTCTCCACGGCTGAGGAGTTGGTGACACAATCGGATGCAGCCAAACTTGGCTCCACGCAACAGAAGATGGTCGTCCACTTCGACCAACAGGCATTTGAAGAAATGCTCTTTAAGGGAAGCGCTGGCCCGGTCCAGAAGCGAACCCGCACAAAGAAAGCTCGCAGCGAGTGGAGGCCAAAGTCATTTGCTCCTCCTCAAGCTCTGGACGGAGTACTCTCTGCTGCCCAAGACGGCGAAGGCAACTCTCGTGCGATCCTACTTCAAGCCATAGAGGACTCTGCTGTCCCCAAGTCCGGCAGAGGAAAGCACTATGATGCTGGACTTGCAGGGGCAAAGAGCGATTCTATGTGCTCCAGGAAGAAACCGAACAAGGGCACTAGCCGCAAAACGAAGACTCATGCGGCCAAGATTGCCAGCCGCATGAATGATGACCATGCGGCTGAGACTGCTAGCCAAATGCATAATACTCATGCGACCAGGATTTCCAGCCACATGGAGAACACTCATGCGGCCAGGATTTTCAGCTGCATGGAGGAGACCTATGCGGCTACGACTGCCAGTCGCATGAAGATTATTAATTCCAGCCGCATGACGCCTACTCCATGCGGCTCTGTCTTCGACCGCCTCTCATATGGTCCTGATCTCTTATGCTCCTAAGAAGACATGTCTGACTCTCTCCAGCACCACTTAGACTCTTCCTACTATGTGCCCTCACGCACTAGAGTGAAGAAGTCTAGGGTAGCACGAGCTTGGCAAGCTCGGTCCGCTGATCTGACCTCTGACCATCCGAGCGTCCTACATACTGTTATGCGGGCCTCTGATAGGAAGTTGTACAGAACCACTCGAGTCCAGTCCCCGGCGGCAAACGGACAGAGAGGTTCCCAAAGTCTCCCAAAATACAGGGAGCAAATATGGTCGATCCGGACCCATCTAACTTGCGTGAGGCCATCCTCCACAAACGGAAGGTAAGAGAAGGTGCCTCGGGGTGCAAAGAGTCCTCCCACGGACGCCACTGCACCCAAATCATCGTCAACTGCTGTTGCATTAACGCGACGGTACGAGAAGACCGCCAGTCCGTCTTTCAAAGACTGCAACAACCATGTTCAAAGAATGAGGCATCTCCCGTCGTCTCCTGCAACTCTACTCAGAAAATCCCTGTCGATGGGAGAGGGAAGAAGACCAATGTTTTCAGCCCGAAGATTTCAACCACTATGACTAAGAGACTATCGTCTAAACGGGTGCCCACCACCGGAGTTTTCCTAGGTACCCATTCAAAGATAAAATCTGCTACAGTGGGAGATTCATCGTCTACACCACTAGGGGTTGCTAGGACTGGGGGTAGCACTCCTCAGAACATCTACGATAATCCGATGTTCCAAGGAGATGAGCCTGAGGAAACAACTCTCCCATCAGATACAGCAAGGGCCGACGTCCCCGAGGACGTCCATGACTTCCAAGATGAAGCAAACTCTGAAGCTGGGGGTACTATCCTTTCTGAGTCCGAACCAGAGGAGAACATTCCCACATATCCTGATGACTTCTCGCTACAGGGGAATGATTCGGAGGGCACGTCCTCTACCGTTCCTTCCATCTCTCCTCATATAAAGACGGTGTTCATGACGGACAGCAACCAAGGTGGTTCCAGTGATCGCCAACGCATCGACACACTGGAGGCCACACTGCATGCCTTAGTCAAGTCTGTAGACGAAATCAAAGCGGCCCTTCCAACTCTCTAAGGAGGGACGCCTGGCCAAACAAGCACGGGTCCCGCGGTCAATGCGAACTCGAACTCAGCGACACCAAACCCGGGCAACAATCCTTCCGAAATGACGGCCCCTACCGCTGTAGATGAGGCCAGGGAAGCAAGAAGAGAGGTCCAGGAGCTCCGAGCCATGTTTCACGCTCAAGAAACCTCTCAAGACCTCAGAATACGGCCCCATACCCCGCTGCATGGAGGGATGTCCCCTTCCCACCAAGATATAAGCCGTTCAATATCAATCCTTATGATGGCATGACCTCTACAAGTCGGTACATCACTTACTTCGAGGTCACCACCGACCATCTGCCCCATGACGATGTAATCCTTACACGATTATTCATCAGGACATTGGAAGGAGTCGCCTTCGACTGGTATCGCAACTTGTCGGACAACTGTATCCACTTCTTCGTCAGCTTCAAGCGCATGTTCTTGGAGAGATTTTACGAAGTATGATAGGACATCACGATGTCTACCCTCATGGACGTCGTCCAAGGGAAGAAAGAGCTGACAAAGAACTATATTGAGCGGTTCCGCCAAACTGCCATGAAGCTACTGTCTGGTAATCCGAATTCTTCCTTAATTGAAATTTGCCAGAAGAGGCTGCTTCCAACAATCAGCCTCTGGATGGGCGAAAGTCAATTCAAGGACTGGAAGACATTTATTATCAGTGCCACTAGCATCGAAGAACGATTGAAGAAGGCTCACCAACTGGGATTGCACATCTCAGAAGGAGAAGACAAGGGCAAGCGTCCCAACACCACCAACAACATTGGGGGTAGCTCCTCCAACAGTCGGGACAACAAGGGCAAGCAGGCTATGGTGGTCGACACAGCCCAGAAACCCGAGTCAAAATCGGCAGACAAGTAATGGCCACAAATGACCTACTCCTTCGAAGACAGCCACATCAAGCCCATCTTAGACATACTCATACAAGGAGACAGAATTCAGCTCCCTCCACCAAGACGGAAACCTCGGCCGGCAGAAATGGAGAACCCAAAGCACTGCTATTACCACCGCTACGTCCACCATGCTATACACGACTGCTACCAACTAAAATGGTACATCCAAAATCTCATCGATTCGAACGCTCTGGCCATCGATTTCGAAGAGGTAACTGTGGCAGCCAATATGGCGTCAGTACAATTTGGCAGCTTTCCTCCAACAGAAACTCAAGACGGTGTGGTCCCCATCCCTCTGGCGACAATGGAGATTGCTAATCTTTTACCTCCCCGAGATTGGGCTGCTGGTCTAGTGCCTCTCACCACATCACAGGGGGAGGTCATATGGCTCCATCCGGACCTGGTACTCGAGGTGACTCAATCCACACCCCTTTCCATTCGCAAGAAGAAGAGTGGAAAAGACAGATCCTGCCGCACAATCTCAGTAGATATCGAAGAAGCCACGGCTGTCGTTACCCGGTCTAGGACACAATCCCAACCTGTGGCTGAGAACTCGGCTGAAGATCATCAGCCAGCTATCGCTGACACTCCAGGACTTTTTCAGCCTCCGACGACCGACAAGCCTAAGCCGAAGGAGACTCGCTTTGACAAATCCCTCCGAAAAGAGGCACCTTAGGGGCTGGAGAGGCCCTACACCTTCGATATCATGGCACAATTAGCCAACCCACCGGCCAAACTATCATTATACGAGCTCCTGAGACTCTCGAAGGATGTTCGTGCGGCTTTGAGCGATGCACTCCAGAATGCCGACGCCTACCTGGCTCAGGTCAACCTCAAGGGAGAGAGCCCGCCTGCAGATCTCCAAGACAGCGCTTGCACAGGAGCGATGCCCAACATTGTATTCACTCCACATCTCATCAAAACCAACCTGCACGATCGCCTGTTATATTACACTGGATACGTCGGCGACGTAAAGGTAGATCGGATGCATATTGACCCCGGTTCTTCCATAAGCATCATCTCGAAGAGTTTGTTGCACCATCTTCGCATCCCCATGCATCGCCTGACACCAACAAGCACCACCATCAGTGGTTTCAATTCAGACAGGAGCTACCCAATTGGGAAGATTCGCTTGAAGTGCCAAATTGGCGATCTTTACTCAGAAGTAACCTGCTACGTCATAGATGCGGACACTTCTTACAATATCCTCTTGGGGCATCCCTGGATACACGATTACATGATCGTGCCTTCCATGCTGCACCAGTACTTCAGGCATTGTGGCCGATGAGGAGATCGCTTTCTTGCCCTTTGCAGCAGCAGAAGCAACCTTAGAAGACTTGGGGGCCATTATCGTACCGACGGTCGGAGAAGGAAGACTAAGGAAGAAAATTAGGGCTAAAAACGAAAGAGAGAGTGAAGAAGTCCCTCCGACTGAGCACGTTCATATTTTATAGGCAAGAGAGAGGTACCTCGATCCACGTACAGTAACCGACCCTTCGGTTCTCAAGACGAGCCGACTGACATAAAGGCCAAACTCTTGGGATCCTTTCCCAAAAAACGGCCTTAAAACTGACGGCAAATTAACAGCAATTAATGCAAAAGATTTGCATACGTAAACAGGATGACGTGGCAAGGAGCTCATACGACCAGACAGCCCATGCGGCCGAAGGGTCCATGCGACTGATTGACCAATGCGGTTGAGGAGGCTATGCGGTTGGGACATCCATACGACATGGACATCATATACGGCCAAAAGAGTTTATACATAGCCATGCTTCTTATTCAAAGTATTTCAATTTTGCAAATTGAAAACTTTGAAGGGGGTCTTGTAGAAGCATGGAAAAGAATAAAGAAAGATCCATGCGGCCGAAGATCTCCATGCGGCTCAGGGACCCATGCGGCTCAAATATCTATGCGGCTCGAATAGCCCCATGCGGACCAGAGAGGAGCCACGTGGCCCTCAACAGCTCTTTCCTTTGTCTTCTACTGTATTTAATGCCTTGACGGCTGACAGCTCTGACCAACGACAGAAAGATGCAATAATGACTCTGTCATAATGTCAGACTCCTAGGGAAACGAAGAAAATCTCTGACACAATCCGTCAAACTCGAAAGTCCTTTATGCGGCCTTGACACGTGGACAGTCGCATGCGGCTCAGACAGAGGCCACCCATGCGGCTCAGACAGAGGCTACCCATGCGGCTCAGGCAGAGGCTACCCATGCGGCTCAGGCAGAGGCTACCCATGCGGCTCACGAGGGCTATCTCCATGCGGCTCATGAAGAAAACACCCATCATGTGGTCACCTACGCTCATGCGGCTCAGATCACCACCATGCGGTTCAAATGTTCAGGGGCCACTCCCAAGCAGCCTTGACACGTGGCCGGCCTTATACGGCTCAATAGGGAGCAGTCCTCATGCGGCTCAGATTTTCTAAGTGGCTCGCGGTTAAGACACGTAGCATGATAATAGGACACGTGGCATCAAATCAACCGAAATCCATCAACAAATCCTAATAAAATATTGGGATCAAATCAGATCATTTGCAATCAATCAAATTGAACACGTGGCAGGAGATCCGAGCTTAGCATAACAAATCATGAGGATTTATGTCAATCATCATTAATTGCCCACAGAGATTTGATGCAATCACATTAATTGCTCAAATCTATTATGAACAGCCCAGATTCATTGATCCATAACCACCGACTTTTGAGAATGGCTACTCATTGCAAACCCTAATGATGCCTCCCCACTCTTATAAATAGAAATGTGTCATTCTCTTGCAACAGAGACAGATAGAGAGACGAAGGAGAGAGACATAGACGAGCGAGAGCAGAGGGAGAGAGAGCACTTCCTCCTCGGATCCACAGAGTCAGAGAGAAATTAAAAAGAGATCATTTTTTCATCAACGCCAAGCAGTTCTTCTACAGAGCCAAGGCTGCACCCGATCGTCCAAGGAGTAAGGCAGAGATGCCGTCGCTTTTCCGAGCCTCTATCGTCATCCCCCAGAATCTAAAATAAACAATTATACTTAGATTGCTGTACCTAGGTTTTCGTCCCTGGGCTTTCTTTGTACAAGCGAGTTTGTATTATGAGTCTAAGTTCAGTCCTCTGATAATTGTTCTGTTCTTTTACAATCAATGGCAAACACGTTCTATCTTGCCATCACTGTATCCGAATCGAGTATGCGAGTTCGGACATGGAAGAAGGGGTGGCAAGGGTGTCCTCCCTTCAGCTGGCACGTTGTCTTTCCGGGTTGATTTCTTCTTGAGTTCTGGGTGAAGGCGGTGGCAGTGCTTTGGGAGGTGACCTCTTAAATGGCAGTGGTCGCAGAACATAATGTAGTTGTCATAGAGGACTTATTGTGTGTGGGTCTGGTTGCCCAGCTTGATAGTGATAAAATTGGGAGTTTCGGAAGTGAGGTCGAGTTCCATACAGATTTTGGCATAGTGAGCCTTGGTTAGGTTGCTTGTCTCAGGAGCCACGGCCACAAACGTACCGAAGGAGTTGGCGATATGCCTAAGTGCCGCGGGGACAAAGCAAATGACGGGTAGGTTAGGCAGGGTCACCCAGGCGGCGACTCGCGCTGAATCTTCTTTGGTGTTAAAGCCAGGTGACCACTTGATGATCTTCATCTGGTGGGAATCGATCCTACAAGTGCCTTTGGACCACACAATCCTATGGTCGGTGACGGAGGAGAGGTGGAGGAGAATATGTCTTGGGTCTAGGGGGCGACTCGGTAATCCGCCGAGAGTCTCCAACCGGCAATCGTCTCATGCACCCTGGTGAGTTTGGGACAGCCAGTAGAAAATTTGAGGATAAAAGTGTGGGGGAAGGAGGATGACAGAGAGGTCAATTCTAGGTTAGAAAAAGGGACCGATGGCACGGAGGACTCCTGGGGGTACGCAATGTCCGGGAGATTGACGTCAGGGAAAAGAAACCCCTTCGGGGATGCTAAGTCCGGGCGGAGCATGGCTGCAAATGACCGCGGAGCTGCTCCTGGAGGAGAAGGAACATGGGTCTCACCCCCGAGAGGCGGTGGCTGAGATGGGGCAGGGTTCTACAAATGGCCGCAGGGGGAGGGGCGGCAGGGTCTGCCAAGATAGGTCTGCCTGGGGAGTGTTGGACGGGATTGTCTGCCGAAGAAACAGAGGAGGTCGAGGCGGCAGCTGCACCACGAGTCCGGTTGGACGCCTCCTGTGAACCAATCGTGACCGAAAGGGGAGGAGAAGGGGCGACAAGGACCTCCATGGCCGGAAGGGGAGGGGGAGGAGCGTCAGGGACCACCGCGGTGGAGTCCCCGAGCCCGTCAGCGACTGATGGTGGCCCGGAGTGGGCCGCTAAAACAGAAGGACCGGGGGGTGCCACTAACGACGCGGGAGCCGTGGGTGGTTGAGGGGCGGAGGCAGAGGGGCCGATGAGGGAAGCAATTGGGAACGATGGAAGGGCGGGGGCCAGGGAGGAGAGAGGGAAGGGGATGGGGGAGAGAGCTGTATATATATATATATATATATATTAATTTTTTATTATATGAATATATATTTATTATATATATATATATATATATATATATATATATATATATATATATATATATAAAATATATATATTTTATATATATATATATATATATATATATATAAAATATATATATATATTCGTATAATAGAAAATTAATATATATATATATATATATATATATATATATATATATATATATATATATATATATATATATATATATATTATATTGGTATGTATATAATATAAAAAATTAAAAAAAAAAAAAATATATATATATATATATATATATATATATATATATATATATATATATATATATATATATATTATATTGGTATGTATGTAGATGTATGTGTATATATAAATAGTATATAATATATGTGGGTATATATATATATATATATATATATATATATTTTTACATATATACCTAAAGAGTGTTAGCGCACAGCACGCGGACCCCAGATCAGGCCAGGGCAGCCCAAAAAATGTTCGAGGCGTGGGAACAATGCCTCTTTCTTTTGATTATTTGACGGACGACCTCTCTGTACAGTTGAGGGGGCAGGTATTGACAGCCCTCGTATCTGTATTTGTTCATATTTTTCCACAATACCCAAAAGGCAGCGGCAGCGACGATCTGATGTCCATGAGACTTGTTCCAACTGGCCAGCAAATCGTTGATGCCCCCGGTCGTGGGGACAATCCTAAACCTGTTGTGAAGGTTCGTCCAAATTTGAGTGGCAGATTCTCCAGAAAGAAGGACGTGATCGACGGTTTCTGGTTGGTGATCTACACAACAGTGGCATTTAGACGCCAGACAATAACCGAAGGATTTGATTACATCGTCCGTAGGAAGTTTTCGGCGTACGGCTCGCCAGATGAGAATGGACCATTTGATGGGAATACATATATGCCAAAACTTGGCGGAAGGGGGGGCGTTTCATGGGTGTCTCTAGCAACGAATTTGGCTGAAGCCAGGATGAAGATGTCGCCCGGGTTGGGGGACCATCTGAGCTCATCATACGCGTCGTTGATCAATCGATTAGAAGCTCCCAAGCTTTCCATGGCCTGAGGGCCAAGCCAATCTCTAACTCTATCCCAATTCCACCTGTTCTCGTCCACATCCCATAAATCACGGATCTCGCACTGCGGCAGAGTGATATCGTTGGGCCTAAGGATATCGTTCCCCAACCAGCGTTCCTTGCAAGCCTGCAAAAGACCGTTGCCCAAAGTCAAACGCAAGTGCGGTTCCGCCAAGTTATGGCCGCGAATTATGTGCCGCCACGACGCCGAGGATCTGTTATTGGCAGCTGCCTCAGTCAAATGGCAAAATCTAGAGTATCTCGTTCTCATGAACTTAGTCCAGATGGAGCTATCGGTGCGAAGTTTCCACCATAATTTAGCTGAGTGAGCGTAAACAATATGGACCAGTGTGTAGAAACCCAGTCCCCCTTCATCAGTGTGTTTGGCCATTGTGTCCCAACTGGCCCAGTTATGCTTTTCCTTTCCCTCGAGATGACCCCAAAAAAAGTTGGCGAGGATGGATTCTATAGAGTGGAGCACTTTGATGGGGGCGAGCAAATGGCAAGGGTGTATAGGGGGATGGAGGATAGGACATACTTTATGAGAATCAACTTTCCTCCAGGAGAAAGGGTAGCGTTGTGCCAGCCCGCGATTTTGTTGTGAATCTTGCTCACCATGTGGTATAAGATGCCAGAGTTGGCTCTGCCATACACCAACGGGCAACCTAAATAAAGAAAAGGGGGGTATGCGGTGGAGAAGGAAGTCATGTTGGACAACACAGCCGAATGAGTTCTATCTGCTTTGTGATGAGTATAGATCACACTCTTGTTGTTGTTAACTCTCTGGCCGGAGCATCTAGTGTAGTTGGCTAGCGTCTTCATAACCACCTCAATGGATCCAATAGCGCCTGCGGAGAAAATAAGGATGTCATCCACGTACGCAAGATGAGTAATAAGAGGACAGCCAGTCGTTGTGTGGAAGTGATGGAATCCAGGAGACCTGGGCATGCTTTTGAGGTTTCTGCTCAGCGCTTCAGTCGTGATGATAAAAATGGTAGAGGAGAGGGGATCTTCCTGTCTGACTCCGCGAGTCGCTCTGAAAAAACCCTGAGCTTGGCCGTTGATGACGGTGGAAAACCAGGAGTTTTTGATGGATCTGAAGATGATGTCGATCACTGGTTCGGAGAATCCGAATGCCCTGGACACCCAGATCATGAAATGCCAGTCAAGACGGTCGTAAGCTTTTTTTATGTCCAGTTTGATGGCGACGTTTCCCCCCTGGACGGAAATTTCATGCAAGTGATCATTTCTTGAGCTAGGAGGATATTATCGGTGATATTGCGACCTTTAACGAAATCGCTTTTCTCTTCGGAGATGATCTTGGGGAGGAGGTCTGACATTCTGGAGGCGATGATTTTGGAAATAATTTTGTTGGTGAATGTGCAGAGGTTGATCGGTCTAAAATCTTTAAAAAGTCTCTAGGTTGTCTTTCTTGGGTATTAGAATGATGTGGGCGGAGGATATGGATTTCGGATACGTAGCCCCTTGAAAAAAAGCCGTTGTAGCCTCCAAGAGGTTGGACTGGATGATGTCCCAGCACGTTCTGAAGAAAACCCCGTTGAACCCGTCAGGTCCCGGGGCACTATGTGCATTGATGGACCATACCGCGGCCTTAACCTCTTCGACAGTGGAGGGAGATATGAGGATGTCGTTATCCCTGTCATGAATAAGGGAGGGGATCTCTGACAGGAAACCGTCATCTTTAACCACGGCTTCTTTAGCAAACATGTTGGAGAAGTAGTTAATGGCAGTCTGTTGAATGCTCTCCTGGTCGTCCAGCAGGTGGCCGTTCCCGTCGTTGATGCGATGGATTCTAAGAGCGTTTCTACGCCCTACGACGCACTTGTGAAAGAAGTCTGAATTCTGGTCTCCATCCATGTCCCATGTTAATCTGGCCTTTTGTTTCCAGAATGCTGTTTCAACCTTGATCCTAGATTTAAGAATGGCCTTGGCGAGGTTAAGAGATGTGCGGGCCTCTGGGGACCTGACAACGACAAAATCGATCTCCGCGCGGGTGACATCGTCTTCAGCATCATTAATGGCTTGAAAAATATCTCCGAACGCGATCTTAATCCAGGTCGTAAGGGCTTTTCTAGCAGATTTGAGTTTCTTAGCAATTCTGACAAGAGGATCCAGATCCGTGATGGAGGACCAAGCCTCTTCCACGATGTGTTTGAATTGGGGGTGGTGGCGCCAGAAGTCAAGGAAGCAGAAGGATTTTTTGATGCGGTTATGGTTGTTGTCGATCTCGAGGAGAAGAGGGGAATGATCTGATTCGGTAGAGTTTAGGTGTGACAGGTTAGTGATCAATCCCAAATCTGACCAACATCCATTAACCATGGCACGGTCAATACGAGATTACTGTCTTCTAGATCCTTCTTGCATGTTGCACCAAGTGAACTGATTGCCGTGGAAGGGGACAGCGGATAGGTGCACGGTGAAGGCGAAGTTGTTGAAATCTTCCATAGCCGAATGAGGGGGGTCACGATCACCGGATTTTTTCTCTCTGCATGAAACGGTGTTGAAATCTCCGATGCATAGCCAAGGCATGGTATCGTGGGGCATGGTGGGTCCCGACAATAGATCCCAAATCACTCTGCGCTCTGGGATGTCGCAGCTACCGTGGATGGCCGAAAGCAGGGCGCGGGACTTGAAGGTAGGATGCTCGATCCAACAGGAGAGAGCCTGAGGGGAATCATGGATGTTGCCGAAACGGAGGTCAGCTGCGAAGAAGATCCAAATGTCGTGACATCCGGAGATTATATATATATATATATATATATTTCCGTCAAACCACTGCTTTATTGAGAATTAAAGAGAAAATTACAACCATCAGAACATAATTACTGCAAAACTGCAGGAAGAGTAGCAACATGTCGACACCTAGTTAGAGCTTTCTTAATTTGTCTCCTAACTTCAAAAAAGAGCTGATCCTGATTGTAGGCATACGATTCGTATCGCCACTTGTTCCTGTTCTTCCAAGCTACCCAGCATACAGCACCGATTGTAACTTCTTTAATATGCAAGTTATTTCGAGTCCACCATAATTTTAAATAAGCAAGAAGAGAACGTCTACGGCCATGAATACCAAAGCCCGCTTCCAACCTTCCCCAGACGTCCGCAATTAGATCTCCTTCCTTGAAGATATGGATCAATAATTCCTGTTCAGGTTCCCGATAGCAATGGCACTTCGATGCCAATTGGAAACCTATCTTGCGAATATTATCATCGGTAGGCAATTTGTCGAAAAGTATCCGCCAAAGCAAAATTGACCACTTTAGCGGAATACAAGATCCCCATATATGCTTGTAGTGCGATTGTTGCATAGCAGGGATCCTAGTATTAGTCCAAGCAGATGATAGACTAAAATTACCTGTTGGTGAAGGGGACCAACGCCAACTAAGATTACCCGCAATCTGGGAAGATAGAATGAGATGATTGCTGAGATCTCTACCTTGAAGTAATCTCTTCCAAACTCTCGAAGATTGAGGGTTGGAGATAACTGAATCAATCTGATGTCTCGAGCAATATTTAGCTCGAAAGAATCTAACCCATAACAGATCCTGCGTCTTCAATTTCTACCATATTAATTTTGATGTAAAGGCATCCATAATTTCAGTTAAACTACGAACTCCCAGTCCTGCTTCTTTATGAGGTCGAGCAATAGATTTCCATCCTACCTATATACGCTTGTCCACTCCGTCCTTAGCACCCCAAAAGAAGCGCGCAAATAAAGACTCGAGCTGAGTAATGACACTACTAGGAGGATTGCAAGCCGCCATTGTATAAATTGGAATCGACGTCAACACAGACTTTAGAAGAACAAGTTTGCCTCCATACGATAGTATTCGCTGCTGCCATCCTTCAAGCCTCTGTCGAACCTTCATTATGAGTTCTTCATACATTCGAGCATTATGCTTCCCCGCCATCAGTGGGCATCCCAAATAAGTAAAAGGCGGTGAAGCAATTTGAAAACCTGTGATATCATGAAGGTTTTGTGCTCTCTCGATTGGGAATGTGTCAGAAACATAAATGGACGATTTTGCATGATTAATTTTCTGACCATAAACTAATTCATACCGTTGCAGCACCCTGATGATATGTTGAATAGAGGTAGAATCTCCAGATGAGAACAGGATGAGATCGTCCGCATATGCTAAATGAGTGATCGGGCGGCAACCACTTGGAACATAATAATTGTTGAAAGAAGGCTTCTCTAGTAGGATATTGAGGTTGCGAGAGAGTGCCTCAGCTGCTATAACAAACAAAGCTGGTGATAGTGGATCACCCTGGCGAACTCCCCTAAATGACTTGAAGAAACCCGAAGAAGAACCATTGACGATTGTAGAAAACCAGACATTATTTAACAGTCTGTAAATGATATCAATCCAGGCTTCATTGAACCCAAATTTTTGCATAACCGCCATGAGGAAACTCCAATTAACACAATCATACGCTTTCATCATGTCGAGCTTTATAACAATATTACCCCCTCTAGATTTCTTCTTCATTTTGCTCATCATCTCTTGAGCCAATATAACATTATCAACAATTTCACGGCCCTTCACAAAACCACTTTGTTCTTCAGATATAATTTTGGATAAAATCGGTGCTAGACGAGTAGATAG